>JAOPHQ010004039.1:0-114100 GCA_030340625.1 Merluccius polli
AAACCTTCCAGTTCCCAGCGGTTAATTAGAAACAGGCGACACGTCACTGGTGCCTTGCAGGCAGATGAGGCAGACTGCTCTGGTCTGGCATGGCCTCCTAAAACTGTAGTAGTAGCCACACATGGCAGGCTGCAGTAGCAACAACAACTAGCCGCCTGCTCACTGTTTAACTTGCAGTTAAGCCCGTAGCACGCTGGTAAAAAAGAAAAAAAGAAAAAGGAATGTCTTTTTTACCCTGTAATTTATCCGTGTGTGATGCGAAGGTTTATGGGCTGTGTCCTATGTTAGTTTTTTAAGTGACAGGAGGTCTTTTGGGGTTTTTCGGCCTTGAAAGCGAGGCACGCGGGGATGGACGGAGTAAAACCAAGGTGGGTGGGGCGCGGGGGGGGGGGGGGGGGGGGGGCGGTGTGTTATGCCACGGCAGGAGAACTCACCCGTTGGACCGCTCCGACAGCCCCTGCGCCTCCCCGATCCCCCGCCTCTGTCCCAGCACCACCTCGCTGGCGTTAACGTTGGAGTAGAGGTTGATGGGCGTGTTGTAGACGGAGGGCTGCGGCACACCGGGGTCAGACGGGGAGGAGGTGGTGCCCGTCACCCGGACCGGCGACGAGGAGCTGGTTGACGGCGAGGTCGAGGAGGGGGAGGTGAACGCGGAGGAGGAGCCCCCGGGCGCGGACTTGGCGGCTAGGCCGGTGGGCGGGGAAGGGAGGAGGCTGGACGACCTGAGGGGGAACGGCGGCTGGGGCGACAGCGAGGGTCCCGCCGGCGTGAAGGCGGAGGACGCCGAGGGGATGGAGGCCACTCTGGAGGCCGTGGGGGAGGCCGCGCCGCCACCAGCACCACCGCCGGCGCTGCCAAACGGGCGCGCCGTCTTATTGTAGGCGGCGCTGGCGGGCTGAGGCGACGGCCGGGTGTATGTGGCGGAGGAGGCTGGGTGGGGGATGGGAACGGGCTTATGGATTTCCTGAGTCTCATCCTGGGTCCAAAAAACAAAACAAAATGGCGGCCACACAACATGCAATGAGGTGAAAAACAAACGCATGCAGGCTGGCAGTTGTAAATGCATAATGGCCGTGATGAGATGACATCAAGCGCTCACACACAAGTGGTGTTTTTTTTTGTATTTTTCAAAACCATGCTGTTGTATGAATCGATGCAACTCCTGGTGGAGGTGAAACATTACATACACATGCAAAGTCAAACTGTGATCCTCTCAGAAGGACCCATCTGTTACCTGACCTCCCACATTAATGAGTACAATATATGCAATATCTAAACAATGTTTCAAAATCATATAACTCACCAAGATTTAAAATGAAAACATGTCAAACAGAAATGAATCCATACCTTTGGCACGCTGGCGACACTCGAGGGCCTGTGAACCAAAACAAAAAATGCAGTTAAGGTATACCACCCGACATGTTTCCATAATATCTCACATATTATGATTTTCTCTGCAATAAAATGTTCCCTCTAACAACAAGCCCATTGTCCTACGAGGACAATATGGAAGAGTTTTATTCAACAATGCGACCTTTCTATGGAAAAATAATTCCCTATACTTCACAATCCACTCCCTGGATTATCTTCAGGGAGATACAAAAAAAAAAAACCTGAATGGACGCCAATAGAAAGGATCCTATAGGCTGCCAACCGACGAACTGCATATCAGATCACCTCTCCCCCCCCTCCCTCTCCCTCTTTCCCTCTCCTTCTCTCCCTCTCTCCCTCTCTCTCCTCCCCCCCCCCCCCCCCCCCCCCCCCCAATTACCCTGCTGATCTTCCACGTCAGCTCAGCTTTAGCTGCTGGATGAACATCTTGCTCAACCATCTTGCTTAATAGTTGAGGTCATTTATCAAGTACAAATAAACATGTTTGGTTCATGAATCGTTCTAAAATTAATACTTTAGTTTTTCTTGGCTGCTTGTCAGATAAAACAAGCAACTTTAAGACATCACTTTGGAACTCATACCTTAACTTGTGATAGCATTTGCTATTATGTATTGCATTTTCTATAATATTTTTTTAAATGATTAAGCGATTAATCGGAAAAATTAACATTAGATTAATCAACTATGAAAATGATTGTTAGTTGCAGCCCTAGTAGTAATGTGGATTTTGGACAATGATCACCTTGGATATAAAACCAGACAGCCAGATTGGACATCTTCTGGATCACTCCATCCATGCCTGGGATTGTTTATATATTTAGAAAAAGGTAAAGTCCTATGACAATATGCGACTTTTGAAGCAGTAAAAGCCAATTCTCATGAGCCATGTGAAAATGCCTATCAAAAAATAGCATTAAATCTTGATTATAATCCTCTTGTGCATTATATTTCACTAATAACTGCCACCCAAATTCCTCATTCCTCCTCTTGATCCGTTTTGAACCCAATATATAATTCCCAACACTTGGCCAGCAGGCTTTTTACCACTCTTCCTCCTGGGAATATTCCATAACAAATGCCAAACTACAGTTGAAAACCTTTCTCTTCGTACAGCTTCACCCCATAAAATACTGTTATCCTCAAAAATACAGTGTTTCTCAGGAAATACTTACAATATACTTACAAATACTTACAATACAACATTTGCAATATGAAAAAAGTTAACTTTCTTCTCTAGATCACTGAGGTTTTCGCAACCATGCCTTTTACATTCAGCTATTCCTCCAGCAAACCTGCATTTGAGACGTTTCCACTGTCAACCAGGTCCTCGAGAAACGTTCCTACCCCCTCAATCAATCCTTCAACACCATCCTAACACCTGGTGTTACGCTGAATATATGCTGATACTCACTTTCAACCCGTTTAAAGCGTTCCCTTGGTTCTTAAAAATCGAGATGGTTGAACCTCTCGAAAATATTCTAGGATTAGTGCTTGCGATCAATGGTTTCAATAGTTGCATATAAGACCATGGATTCAATAGTTGTATACTGTATAAGACCGTGGTTTCAATAGTTGTATATAAGACTGTGGTTTCAATAGTTGTATATAAGACCGTGGTTTCAATAGTTGTATATAAGACCGTGATTTTAATAGTTGTAGATAAGACTGTGATTTTAATAGTTGTATATAAGACCATGGATTCAATAGTTGTATATAAGACCGTGATTTTAATAGTTGTATATAAGACCATGGATTCAATAGTTGTATATAAGACCGTGATTTTAATAGTTGTAGATAAGACTGTGGTTTTAATAGTTGTATATAAGACCATGGGGGGACTCTCAAGGCAAAAAGACTTGTAAGGTATTGTAAAAAAAACAACCTGACCTCATTCTTATACCACTTTTTTAAGTTAGCCCTGAAGAGTTGCACTTGAAACCGATGCCTTGAAACACGATGCGACAGCTTTGACTTTCATCATGCCATCACCATGATGGCTAGGGGCATAGATACGCCCACGCAAAAAAAAAACATCTAATCTGATCTAATATCCAATATCTAGATCCAATATCAAACAACTTTTATTAACACTTAATTGCTGTGGCTTTTAATCTTTATTCAACTCTTGTAAATTGTTCATCATGGATTTAATGTTAACGTTAGAGATACATAAGTGTTTTTCCAAGTCTATACATCTTGTACATTATGAATTAAATTATAAAGAGTAATCATATTAGCCACAGTGGACAGAAATTAATAAAACAATCTCTTCTGCTGGCGGGTCTGTATTTTGCAGTAAAATGTATGTTATACGATGTCTTGACAATGATTGATGCAGCTGCAAGGGTCCCATCCCATAATACTCTCATAATGTTGTCTGACCTCCTTGTATGCACTTCTAGAAACCCACGATGTCCAATTATATTTCAGTCTGACGAGATGTTGTGGAAAAAATTTTCCTGGAGTAAATACATTTTCCATTCCCCTTTTGGCGCACATCGAGGCGGTTTATGTTGTTTGGGGCAAATAGAGGCAGTTTAAAGTTTATGTTGTTCTGTTGGAGGCAAACATTACAGTGCTTACAAAAGAAAAGCCGTATGGCCATTTTGTCCAACAAGGTTCACGTTTAATGTGAACCTTTTTATAGGAAATATGTTCAACTATTTGTCTTTGTTCCTCTCGTTCTCTTCTCAGATCCATCAGTCTGAGTAAAAAAAAATAAACAGTTGTTCTCGCTATATAGCATATAAGCCATGTGGCTTAGCTTTAATACTACTCTATTCATAAAGCATCGCAGCATCCGGAGGGAGACACAGGCCTTCAACGAACAACTGTGTCCCGTCCCGCACTGAAACATCTCCACACAATGGAGAGTTTTGTCCCTCCTAAACACAACACTGTTAGGTCACCTCTGGAGGCCATGTTCATATACAGTTCTCACCCTCTGTCTCTGTCTCTGTCTCTCTCTCTCTCTCTCTCTCTCTCTCTCTCTCTCTCTCTCTCTCTCTCTCTCCCTCTCCCTCTCTCTGTCTGTCTCTGTCTGTCTCTCTCTCTCTCTCTCCCTCTCCCTCTCTCCCTCTCCCTCTCCCTCCCTCTCTGTCTCTCTCTCCCCCCATATTAGGAAGAGCATGAAGCTAATGGACACTTTTCTTTATTGCCATGGAGTCAAGCTAAAAAGTGACTACCCACCCTGAGCCCTACCCCGTTTGAGTTTTTTTTACCAGAATGACGGCGTCATCCGTGCCCACACTTGCGTCTCTTACACATTGCGACACATCGTTTTTTTAAATGGAGCTACGCTATTGGGAAACCGATATGTGGAAATATTATATGACACACCGGGTGAGAATGAGCGAGAGAGCGCTGTTCATTTGTTCTTTGTTAATGTGTCGACGTACATTTCTTCACCATACACTGTAAGTACCTGTACGTCGAGTCCACGCATTAATAAATAATAGCGGCTCACCACAGTGCTAAGTGGTGTGTTTCCACGGCTTGTATAAACTACACATCACTGGCTAAAAAATGGCAGATCTGGATGCAGTACGACTGGATGTCACACACACAGCTCCATATTTCATCCTTCAATCCGAACCGTCACGTTTATAAAAAAGTGTCAGGATTTCCGAAGGGCCAGCTGTTAGCTTGTATAAAAAGGCAATGACTCACTCGCCAGAGTAATTTGGGCAGTGCGTAGGAACGTAGAGGTTTGCGATGTGTTTTTGGCAACTCCTACATGCATAGCCACAAGAGGACAACAAACAAAATGTCTAAATAATTACTGTGGTGTGCTCGTCGTATCTTTCAGACATGTCACATGGTCCATGAGCCAATTATCATACTTTATTGTTGAAACAGACACGCACACGCACACGCACGCACTCACACACACACACATACACACACACACACTTGGCACTGAAACACACATCTGTGTCCATCTTGTTATGTAATCAAGGGAGGGTTCTCTGGGACTCGTTAGATCACAGATCTTATTTCCATGCTCAGATCCAACACGCGTGTCCTCACAAGTCATCGAGTTAGCGACAGGACCCCTTTGCCCCGTGATAAACGCCTGTGTGTGTGTTGAGGAAACAGACTGGGGAAGATGTTTTGAACCACACACACACACACACACACACACACACACACACACCTCGCTGCAGAGTGAGGACATGGGCGGCAGGAAGAAGGGCCCCGGGGGGGCGGTTGATGCACTCCCATCCGGACCCTCTGGTCTGGGGGAGCCAAGAGAAACAATCCGGAACATGCTATCTGAGGGGACCGCAGTCGGGACGGCCAGCGTACGGCTCAGCTCTCTCATTGCATTAACTAACACACACACACACACACACACAAATAGACATACACACATAAAGACCCACATACACAACATTTTAATTATCACTCACTCAGCGGCTGGTAAATATAACTTTACAACGCACTTCATCAGATGTATTAATACCACAGAGTGGACTGAAACATAATCACGCCGTCAAGGGACATCTGTGGGATTAATGTGTTTGTGTCTACGTCGAGTTTTACTTCAACTGTATTGAAACCCCTAAGGTGCCTTGCTCATTGTGAGGGGTGGATAATAAGATTGCCCAATTTTTTTCCGACAACACAGAACAAAAGACACGAACGAAAGCGTTTGGAAAAGCACTTCATTGCCAGGAGTGTTTCCAAGGTCCTCCACTAGAACTAACAGCTTGTGTCACAGGAATGCGATCCCGTTTCCTTGATATTTCCTGTCCTGCTAATCCGCTAAACATACGCAGGAGCAGCCACCTTGCCGACCATTCGCACATGTTGACAGACTCAGCAGCGAGAGGCGAGCGACATCACACCCAGATAGAGAGAGAATACATTATAGAAGAGAAAAAAAGACATCGACATGAAAGCATGTTGTAGCAAGGCTTTGAAGAGAGATTTGATTTTGGTAATTATGGAGGAAGGGAGGAAAAGGGATATTTTGAGACGCAAGGCAAATTAATATTGAACAGAGCCTTGTTATTTTTCCTGGATACCTCCACAGTCACATGGCGCTATTCACAGCCAGAGGCACATGGCATGCGTTCTTGTCAACATGATTTACAGTAAAGGTCAGCTTACCACATTCGCATATACAGCTCTATACTTTTTTTCGCATTACATTACAACATGAATGCACACACACACACACACAATATGACTTGTATGTTCTATTACAATAACTGTTTTGATGACTGCTAAATCAGACACAAATGCAAAGACAAAATTCCTAGCATGTGGAAATGTCAACGTAAGGCATTGACACTTCTTCACCTAAATGCATTCTGCATTTAGATGGTGGTTAAAAAACAAGCATGTCTAGACGTGAGATCGGAGCTACTGTCTGAATGAACACGACTACGACGAACCACAGGATTGACGTTTGCATAACATCTGGCCCAGTCTACTACCTCTTGCCTAGCCTGACATCGCCAGACCAATTCTCAAATGCGTATTAGTCTGGAACCTCTCATTTAATTTTCGATTTCCATGGGGCGTTAACAACGGGCGCAGACCAAAATGCCTCTGGACGCAATTGGGTAGACCTATAACCAATCAGAGCAACGAAACGTGTGACGTAAATTCAACTTTTACCAAATCCTGTCGGAAGTGCGGCAAACACATCTTTCTTATCAACAAAAGCTTTAAGTGCAGTTGTTTGTTCTTATTATAGAGAAAATATAACGTATAGCGGATTCAACAGACCGTTCCACATCAGCGGCAGCCATCTTGGTTGTTTACGAAAATGCCTCAATGGCGCTCCTCTGTACTGTCATCGTATCTAACCCGCCCCATATTAGATAAACGGTAGTGATTGGCCCGACCCGGGCCAGGTCGGCTGGAAATCTGTATGAACGGGCGAGGAAGGGGCCAGACGTATCTGCCAGAGTAAATAAAACACGAGCTCGCAGATTCATCTGGTTCCCAGGCTACCTCTTGGCCGTTCCGTTTCCCCAACCACACCACATGCATGCAGGCCTGCGTCAGTGGCTGCTACTGGACAGATGGTCTCTATGTCAATAACTCAGCGGGTCTTGTTTGTGTATGGAGGTGCACAGCAGGTGCACGTGTGGAAACAGACCTTGTTTGGTAATCTAAATAAATCTCCTCTAAATCTGAAAAGGACTGCTCTACTTATTGGGCCTTCGCATCCTCGTCTACGTAGAATTTTCAATCGTCAAAGATTATGTGAATGAAGAGACCAGAAGCGGTTAATGTCGATGGCCGCATCCGAGAGAGGGTTTAGCTTCTTGCGCACCTCTCGTATGACGTCATTTCATATACGACATCGCTCATTATATCACTCTAGCCAATGACACGTACTAGCTTAAAAAAATTGACCAAAGTTGCTGTCGGTCGCCAACGCGTCCCCTCCTTCCTTCTTTTGAGCTGAAACAAGGCACACACACACACCCAAACAAATAGCAACTACACACACACGCGCACACAGTAGACAGGTCAAGGGTCAGCATATCATTAGAACACAGACACACTCCCCAGCACACACACACACACACACCACACACATCCCAGAACCCACACACACTCTTGTCATATTGTGTCTAAGACAGAGTGCGTGCTGACTGGGAGGGTTCGCTGCCTGTTTCATCTTCCAGGTTTTGGAACCAGGTGTCTTCAACCACCGGTTGGCGTCTTTGATTGTGCCGAGTTGCATATTTCAATGACAATAAATAAACAACAATTATCATTCTTTTCTGAGGTGATGGCCCACACTCGTATGGAAAACCTCTCAGGTCGCTTTTCATGGAGCTTTTCCTCCCAAAGACAAACCGCAAAAACAACAAAATGACTCTGCCGGTTGTTAGCGTACGCTATGAAATGCTTTGTACTGAACGCCCCCCCCCCCCCCCCCCGCAATTCAATATATAGAAATGTGCTTCGCTTGCTAATTGTGGAGTTATTTGACACTGAACAGCAAAGTCTGGCCAAGCTGTGACAGCTGGGATGTAGATCTACAGAATAGAGAACATGGCTTGAGCATACACTGAAACACTGCAGACAAATGTGCACTGATTTTAGACAATTAATCTACGTCAAATATCAGAGTGGAGGAGCTCAAGCTACGCTCTCAAATTCTCTCAAAATGCAAAATTTCTTGGCCCACTTTTATGTCTGAAAATTCACGCGACCCCTAACTTCTTACAGACATGTATCTGTACTTACACAACATCTGCCGGTACTATCAAAGTTCTGCTAGCTACAAAACTGTTGGGGGCCCTTTCCAACCTTTTGAATTACTTTTGTAATCTCATCAAATAGCTATAGCTTATAAGTCAGCAATTTGCCGCATAAGAATATCAGGTGACCCCAGGGTTAAGAAACCCTAATCCTAAACCTAACCACCTAAACAATAACCCGAACCCTTCTTCTATAAGACAACAACATTTTAACTGAAACCACTCAGCCTGTTTCACTTAAACATACAATTGAATTGACTCAAGCAGAAATGGACAAAATAACTGAAAGCAAGTTCAAGAGAGACCGTGCGTGCAAACATCTCAACCATATTAAAACTATAAACAACATTACCTAGATCCTACGACTCTTATCTCATTGCAACTACACAATCTAGTCTGATCTGTTTGTTGCACAACAGGGTCAGAGGGAGCAAGACTTTAAAAGCAAAACAATACAAAGCCATTCGACGTCTCGGGAACATTGTTTTGGCTTCATCCGCCCACTTTCTTAATTAAAAAGCACTCCATGTATCTACAGAGCGGATCTGGGGTTTCTGGCTGGGAGATTGTGAAACTAGACAGTGTGACATCACAGCGTTAAAGCACCATTATTCATTCTCGAAGGCACCCCTGGAATGTTATTATGGCCTCGATTGCGTCGTATCAGTCATCATCGAGCTCATAAATCACACGTGTAGGAGTGGATAGGATGAGAGACCCTTGGCAGCAGATCCTCTGTTACGATTCAGCTGGCTATTCCCCCCTAGTTAATGTTATAAGGTCTATTAATGTGATTAATAGTTAAGTAATTAATCAATTTAATATTTCTGATATATTGAATTTGTTTACAAAGTGTCGATTAAAGTAAACACATGAAACGTTATTATAATACTGAATGCCCTATCGGGACATCAGGATATAAATAGAAGAGACGCATGTACGACATTCCAAGACTGGCAAGATAAGGAAGTTGTTTCCTAGTTTCACCAGAACCGATCCCGTTTCTGACATGACCTGTTGCTGACATAGATGTGAAAACAAATATGGTAATCTAGCCGACAGAAGCATTCACATGTGTGGAAGAATTGGACAGATAGTTACTTTTTTAATCAATCCCATAAAGCTTGAAAGTGTTTGTAGGAAATTACCTCACTTATGCTGTTATTTGCATGCTCACGTTAGCTCTTTTGAAACAGTATTTCCTTTAGTCGGCTTATCTTTCTTCGTGTCAGTCTCTGGTTGTGCCGGTTTGATTCGCCACGTTTTTTTTTACTTGATATCAGTGTTTGTTGTGTAAATATAGAACGGATCACTGCTAGCGCAGAAACTTTGAGGCAATTTGTTGTACAGTTCATGTGCATTATGGGCTCGCATGACTTCTGCACCTCACAGTGCATTCATTATGCTAGATTGCATACAGCTGTGAGAAAGGAGCTATTTCGGGGCTTATTTTCCCATCATTAAAGCTAGGAGGGGTTCCACATGTTATTGACGCTGGCTGAGGGAATGTAATGACACGGTGTTACTGCATGAGGAGGCAATATCAGTTTGTATTAGTAATGACTGTCATGCGTTTGAGTTTGTGTGAACAAGTTATGTTTCTGTAGATAGATCATTAAATTACTCAGATTGGATGGGCTGCACACAGTTGAACATTGTACGTTTACGTATCAAATTTGATAAAATCGGGATGCATTGAATAGTAATTTGTATCTATTTGTATTCTGTACAGCGGATGATGGTCTAAACCACCATTGAAAAACCTTTCACATAAGCTTGGAAATATCAATATTTTCACAGGTCGCTGTCTATCATCCAACACCAAACTACAACTTGCATTTACTTCACAAAGGAAACCTGTCATTGGCTCATACCACAGTCATAAGCCACTCCATTTTGGCTCTTCAATACATGTCCTTCAAACCAGGAAACGACCTCCAGACCAGAGTTGCGTAAGAGGTGCCACTCACCGCGAAAAAGCCAAACAATCGTAATCATAGCCAAGCAATCGTAAAAAAACACAAAACCTCAATGGTCGATGCTACATATGTCTATACTGCGTTTGTAATAACATGCTACGTTTCCGTAACACATATGTCCTCACAGGAATTCAGAAGGATGCCTATGAATTGTAGGCTTCAGTATTTCCATCACATTACATTGAATGCCTGGCATCCATAGTTGTTGTCTGTAGCGTTACCTCTGCAGGGTGAGTGACAGGTGTCCGGTACAGGACTTGATCTTGTTCTGGGCCTCCAAGTGGTTCATGCCATTTGTGGCGATGCCATCAATGGACAGAACCACATCTCCAACGCTGAGGTTAGCCCTGGCCGCCTTACCGCCGTCTGTCAGCTAGAAACACACACAAGACACACACATACACACAAACATGGTGGGTTAAAGCCTAATGATGTTTAGACCATGGTCTAAACTAGGGATGGGACTTTATGTCGACAAATCGACAAAAAATCGACACATGCTCCCCTCGACAAAAAAAATAGTGTCGATTTGTCGAGGGGGCGGGGCTTGTGGGATTTTTTTTTTTTGCTTTTAATTTATTACATTTCCTATCAAAATACACATTATACAGTGCCAATTTTCCTAAAATGGAATACAATATTATAAATAAAACAAATCTACTTTTTCTAAATGAGATCGCTACTTGACCCTCATTCAACTTAACGTGACGGGAGCGTGTGCGCGGGACAGGCGACAGAGTCAACATGGCGGCGGGGAGCAAGAGCAAGGTGTGGAGGAGTTTTATCAAAGTCAACGATAAGTTAGTGAGGTGCAAATTGTGCAGCAAGGACTATGCTTTTCACACATCCACGTCAGGGATGCAGGCGCACCTCGACAAAAAACACCCGATGTCGTCTTCATTATCACAGAGCAGCAGCATGGACGCCTTCAAAGTGCGAAAGATCGACAGTCGCCGCGCTGAGAAGATCACTGGTTTAATGACTAGCATGGTAGCTAAAGATGTCCTGCCTGTCAGCTTTGTCGAGGGGGCCGGTTTTCGCGAATTCATGTTTAGGCTACATGTACAGATCTAATGAACAAATGGACAGGATGCCTCCTTTTCTGTGGTTTAAAAAATGGGCACGCTGTTTTCAGTTTGTTGCTTATTTTCACTTGTGATGAGCACGCTAATAAGAGTGTTTATTATTTATTTTCATTTGGAAAAAATAGCTTGTTTAGGCTACATGTACAGATCTAAAGAACAAATGGACAGGCTGTTCTATTTTTGTAAACTCCGCACGGCGGAATGTACGTGCTATTTGTAAGGATCTGAGAATAAACATTTTAAATTTATTTCACTTTCTCTCGTTTTTATTATCACTGCTTTAAGGGTCAATATATATTGGACATTACAGCCATGTTTTTGAGCCTAAAATGAACTAGTGCAACAGTGTCGAATATTTTCCACCCTCCGCATTGCTGCTGCTGTTGAAAAAAAAAAAAAAGGGGCCGACAATTCGACAAAAAGTCGACACAAGGGCCTCGACAATCGACTTTCCAAATCCCGTGTCGTTCCCATCCCTAGTCTAAACAACCCTTAACGTGGCAACAGAGACTGAGATACGACCATGTGACCAAAGATTTCCATCTTACATGTTTGTCACGCAAATAGTAGCATGCATGAATTAAGTGGGAACTTGTGACATGTTGAGTGTGTATTGAGCCATATGGGTCACTTGAAGCAAAAGGTTTCATGTCTGACAGCTGGGATATTGGGACAAAGAGAAGCCATAGTTTTGAAATGTTCACATATATTATACAAAAGATATCGATATAGTTCATACAAAAGTTATTAAAAGTTACTGCCTCTCAGACAAAGCGTCTTGCAACTCATGATGTAATAGTTGTGAAACACACTTGAAGTATTGCATTTTGCAAAGTACAAAGTTGTCCTCAAAGGGAAATAGTTTTGTGACTTGCTCCAACAACCTTAATCACTCCAAAACCATCTGTTAAACAGAGAGTATTAATGAAGTTCAAGAAAATGTGTCTGAAATGTGTTTCACATTTGAATTCATGAGAATTTATTGCTTGTTTTTGTTGTTTTTGTTGTTGATTGAATTGATTGGTGTTCATTTGCGCAATTACGCAACTATGCAATGAGTTTTCGGCTCAAAGGATATGCCAACAGCGAGAGTCAACTTGACGAGGGAATGACTCAGGTGGCGATTGCGATTACAAAACCTTACACAACACAGCCTTTTATGAACCCACCCAGCGCTCACTACGCAATGCCAAAACAAACACATTGTGTAGCAATGAGGGAACCTGAGCATCTCCTGTTAGCTTTGTTACATGTATTACAACGGCTTTGTTGAATACTCGATTCTGATTGGTCAATTACGGCATTCGACAGATTATTTCTGAATAGCAGACCATTGCTATGAATAACCGACCGTTGCTATGGATGCTATTTCCAACCGTAGATATTTTTACGAAATAAATGCCTTCAGGGTGATTCGAGATTCCTGTTTGGGTTTATTTCACATTAATGACCGGCTCGCTGTACATTATCCCTACTGTATAATAAGGTTCTAAGCACAATGGATGCCTGAACCATCATGTACTGTACTGTATATATTAAGTAGCACATCGTATTTTAGGAGAGGACTGTTGAACATACACCTATGTACACCTATCTAGTGTAAATATAATGAAGATAAGAATGTACATTTGGTGTACTGCTGGATCAATGTGATGTTTTGTCATCGACTGTTGACTCAAAAAAACGTGAATTTAAGTGTAAAGCCCAGAGCACACAAAATAAATACAGCCCTGTTATGTTTATGTGCTTTGCTGCATTAAAAACAACACGATTCTACATATTTTTTGGATCATGCTACAAATATGAACTAAAATGTGCACTCCCACTAGGGTTTTTACCACTAGGCTGGGGGAATTTTGTGCAACAAAAATAAGTGTGTCACCTCAGTGGCAAACCATGAATACAATGCCCACTATTAGTAACACTTGTTATTTGTGTGTCAGTCCTTTGTGCGGTCCCAGTTAGCGACATGACTCATAGACCAACTCCCGGCCCACTGCTTTTCACACGGCTGAATCAGGGAGTGGGGGGATATAAAGACTAGCTGAAGGAACAGAAGATTGCTATTGTGTTACTTTTTAGGAGAAGAAAAACATAAAATAGAGACAACACAGTGGGGAGTGTGTGTGTGTGTTTTCCTTTCCTTTTTGGGCGTTATCAAGGAGATCAGAATCCAAAGGAAGGAAGTAAAAACATAGCTTAGGCTAATATATGTGCATGCCAATCCACATACAGTATATTAGGCACAGGCACAGACTGCAAACAAGAGGCAAATGGCAAGCACATATCCCTTTCAACACCAGATGTATGATGGACAGACCAGCCTACCAGTTGGTACAGTCGACAGGGTAGGCTGGTAGGCTGATCTATCTATCACACATCTAGGTGGACACACACACCTGTGATGTCACTAGAGGGTAGATTTTGAAAGGTCTTGTGATGACATCTAATCAGCTAATCAACAGCTAATCAACATCACACCTGCTGGTAAAATAGCAGTTATTAATCATCTACATATGCATATTGATGTTTTGTTCATGATTAGTTGATCATTAACTAAAGCCTTCAAAACATGAATGTTTTGTTAATAATTACTTCATTAACTAAAGGCCTATAGCTGACTTATGACTCAACGTTATTATAAAGTGTTACCTAATCTCACATTGCTGAATGAAAGTGCTCCAACGATCTCCAAACACCTCTTCCTTACCGTCTCTCCATTCTGCCCTTTACCATGTATGTGTGATTTGAACAGAGGGCGAGGGAGATAGAGAGCGACAGAAAGAGAGCACGCACAAGAGAGAGAGACAGAGAGAGAGAGAGAGACACACAGACACAGAGAGAGAGAGAGAGAGAGAGAGAGAGACAAACAGATACAGAGTACTTCTAAAGACCATCCCTTGTAGGGACAAAGAAGACAATACAACCGCGGTGGTCTATATTTAGTCAGACACACTCAAACTCTTATCTTTACAAGGCAGACAGCGCAAACAAAGAGCGGGGACCTCAGCACCAGAGATACCAAGAAACATCATTGGACTTGCCTGTGTTGTGGGCCGGGTCGCAATCGCCTTGGTTCATTTCCTGTATAGCGTTCCAACTTGTCTTGGGAACAGACAACTTCATCACTCTCTCACTCTCTCCCTCCCTCGTGTTACAGCAAACAAACAGTGTTTCTCGTCTGGGGTTATAAAACAAATAGATGTGAGAGGAAGAATTCACGTCATTCCCTGCAGTGGCGTCTATAAATATCGTAAATCGTGAGAGGCTTGTGACACAGAACAGATAGTGTGCTCTGGTAGGGAGGCATTTAGTACCATAAACCCTGCAACCCTGACTCCCTCCCTTACTCCCCCTCACCCACAACTTCACTCAGCAAGGCAGTTAGTAGACTAAGCACAATCATCACAAGTTAAGATAACCATTGACGAACACAGTCAATGTGTTCATAGCATTCCATGAGGTCTTTCAGACCACATCAGGGCAGAGAGGCCTTTCAGGCATTTTGCACATGCAGGACTTCCTATACATCTTAGAGTCTATGGCTTATTGAAGCTGAAGGGACTGTGACATACACACTGTTTAAAGTGAGAGTCATCACAGGCACGCCATTGTTTTCAAATGGGTTAGAGTTAGAAACTGCCACTGTACTTCAACATGTGGTTGGGGGAAAGTAGGAGTGCACCGTTGATCATTAGTTTATTTCTGGATAGAACAAGAAGAAAACATGCTATTTAACCCTGAATATAAAGGGCTTTGTGGAGGAAACGAAGGGCTCTTGGCAAAATCGGTCCCAATTACAAGATGGACTGAAGGTGAAGCTGGGACCAGCAGAGCCCTTTTCAGATTGGGGTCAACAGTTAATTACTTCCAAGTGTCTCCAGTCTTTGCTACAAACCATGCAGCCATTGCTCAAATCAGTGCAGAAAGCACACAATCATGAAAAAAACGAGCACCCTCTGTCAAACGAAAGCATGGCTATTTCCGGACAAATTGCTTCTTTTTTTACAGGCTTAAAGTTCAGAAAGACTGCAGCTGTAGTCCAAATCATTCCGCCTCGTATGGGAAGAGAGCTTTCCTAACAAAAATTCAAAAAGTGTGTTTTTTAAGGCAGCTGTTGTGAGACATATCAATGCAGTATAGTAGGTTGCCTCCCAACTAGACATGTTTTAAATCACGTTTAAATACACATTTTAAACAAACACTAAGCTGGTCTGGGTTTCATCCACTAAACATTTAGAAAACACCAAGACATCTAGCATTATGGAAGTACTTACTGTCGGTTCAGAACAGGAAGGAGGAAGGAGAACCTTTTACAAATATTTGTTTAATTTACCCCAAAAATGTTGCATATTACATCATAGTCATCATAGTTTATATTTGGGGCAATCATATAAACGTACCCCATATGCTGACAGCTATTCCCTAACCTAACATTAGACTAACCTAATATAATCTTCTGTAATCCAATAATGACACTCAACATGCGTCTTCTTCTTTCGCTACTGTAACAAATAGCGGTGAGTCATTGTTAAACAATACAGCGTTGGCCTGTTTGTTTCCTTCTCAAGACTTCAGGCTGCAGGATGCGAGCGGCGCTGGGAGCTTGAGAAACATTTGTGTAAGTGACTCTGACTGAGAGGCCTTAAAAGGTAAAGGGCGCCATTTTCCCGAACGTCACTGACGTTACAAAAAACATACTCGTACCCGGCCCGAGTCTCTTTTCTTTTTTGGGCACGGCACACCCCGAGCACCTCTGGTTTCACCACCCATGAACCATCACCGAAGGACCGAGGTAAATGGAGCAGACAATCCGAAGCATTTTCAAAAAAGCAGCTGTAAACATTTTGAAACTTGCTAGGAACAACAAAAAGAAAAATCAGCTCGGAGCCCAGCGTGTCTTCAAAACCACAAAGCTGATTAAAAAGCGAGCGGGCCTTGAACCCTTTACCCTGCGGGGACCACTGCCGACGCCGCATTCCACATCCCCAGCACAAGAAATGTCCCTTAAAGTACACGCTGCTGCAGCAGCAGGTGTGTTGTGTGCGTACGCGTGTGCGTGTTTTATACGTTATGTTTACCTGCACCACCTTCCATTAACTGTCCAGACAGTCTCGACCCAGACCGAGGACTAAGTATTACTGGGGGACGTGCCTCAGACAGGGGGGAGGAGGAAGAGGTCCAAGGGGACAGAACGCAGATGGAAGACGTGATGTTCCTTTAAAGCAAACATGGCACGTCAGGCTCAGATGCGCGCATGGTGGTCGCCATGGAGTCGTCGTATTGTGATGGTTGTCATGGTGTGACTCCACTCTTAAGAAAACAACTTGTGGCCTCAGGCAGCAACAACGCCTTACTGATGGCTGAATGTTAGCTGGTTAGCTAACACTTCTGGGGTCAATTACACTGTGGCATGTGTTTGTACTTGGAGTTGGAGATGATCTACATTCTTATTATTCTTATTAAGTATAAAAGGCTCTGGAAAAATGTCTGCCACACCTTTAATAATATACTATACAACCCCTCAATTTAAAAAAAAGACCATGGGTTACAATACTTTAAACTAGAGTTTATTACACTTTTCGCTTACGTTACAAATCGCTAAAGAAAAACAGTTAGACTGCAAATGTTCCTTGCGTTTTGCACTAAAACGTCTGAACTGGATTTGTGAAATGAAATGCAGAGTTGACTTCTCATTTTCATGTTGCCACGTTGATATTGTCATTAAAATACGTGGCAAAGTTTCATTGATCTCTACTCTCCTGCAAATGGTTTGATCCACAATGTGACCCTCTCCAAGAACAGAAATTCACAGAGCAGAGGACATGAATCAGAACCTACAGGTTTATTGGAACAATGGATATTCTTTATACCTCTGCGATGCCACTATCAATTGGAAGCAGCTGGCTTAAGAACAGTGGAGGCAGACACCGGTTCACACTGGGCTCCGATGCATAATAAAAGAAACAGGTCTTTTTATTTTAAATAAAACCCACATGCGGTCTATGATCATATCCAGGATAATATTGAGAACCGGAATTACTTCAACATGGCCATTTATGTTTAAAATATACACAAGCTAGCTAGTTCTCTCTGTTGTTCTCCGTCTTTCTCACCAGTAAACAACCAGGTAGTCATTATGGTCTCACGATTTGTTTTTAATTTCAGACCTACAAGATTTCTTCTAAGAGGATTTGACTTTGATGTTCGGCCAACATAAATCAATGGCTCAGTAACGTCATGAGATGATAGTTTTGAGTCAATGAAAAGGTATTGTACCGTGATAAGCAAGAAACACACACACACACACAATACGAGATGAACGAGATGTTTGAAGGTAAACAAGTGAGGACTTGTGAGGACAAAAAGAAAGATAGATAGATCTAACTGAATGCAGCAAGTTTTTACAATCAGATGCATCTTTGAAATGAAAGGCAAGTCATGAAGCTTCAGGAGAGATTCTAGGGGCCGAAGTGAGTTAGTTGATTTGAATGGTGAACCAACTTTTGTTTGAAATACAATACAAGGATCATTTAAGTGAATACATTTACAAATAAATTGCAGCCAGTGAAAATGTCAAAATGAAGTGTCTTGGGACACTCACCTGTGATGTCACAAACGGGAGTGTCTCGGGAACGATAGGGACACTCCCACTTGTGGTGTCACAAACTGATCCTTTTTTTGAAAATGGTTTCTAACGACTGATCGACCTCACGCCTGGTGATAAAATAAGGGGCCCTTCAACCCAATCTCTTTTCCCTCTGTATGCATTTTCTCTTGAAGATTAAACACATCCATTTAATAACCGCAGAGCTGAGGTTATCACAGGACGTATGCAGCTAGTCAACCGATGTAATTCAGCTGGGGGCCGGAGGCGTGTAGGGAGAGACGGGGGTGGCGAGGTCGTATTGGTTCAATATGAAACCAATGTGTAAAATAGAGGGAAGAATTCCTGGACAGGCGCCACTAGCTGGTGTTCACTACAGTTTGGTTTTACTGTCTGTGTAAAAGCCCCTTAGGGGATCTTAACACAAGAGATGTGGTATCGCAAAAAAAAAACAAAAAAAACATTGCTATTCGCCTCATGAGTTTTCCATATTGGAATTCATTGTTTGGCCAACGCAGACCATAAGCTATCTGTCTTATTGGTTTCCCTAAAAGCCACAGGGAGTTTTCAACCATGTCTTTGGCAAAATCCACGCAGAGCTGTATCCCTGACGACAGCCTGGATAAAGACTCACTTTATAAACACAACAACAACAGTTTACCATTGGGAAAATAAACTTAAATAAATTATACTGATCGTTTATACAGCAGATCTTTGGTGAAGATTGGATGTTGAATACTGCACAGCAAAAATTGTGTGTGTGTGTGTGTGTGTGTGTGTGTGTGTGTGTGTGTGTGTGTGTGTGTGTGTGGTAGAGTAGCTCTTGCAGTACATTGCAGATCGCAGAAGCATCACAATTGCATTATTGTAAAAACACAGAACATTTTAGCTATAATTTTCTAGTAGCCTCATTTAAAATGTCTTCTTCTGTGGCCCTCTGCTCAAATTAATAACATTTAATCCATTATGGTGACACAGGGCTATGCAATTAAAAAACATTGAATGCGGATTAGACAACTTTTTTGCTTTACCGTATCAATATGAAGTAAATGTGATTGCACAGTGTAATGGCTACAGAATAATGACACCATCGGCATTTAGATTGGTTCCCTTAGCTTCCCTATAAGCCTCGCTTTCACTATGCAGCTCTGTCTGCCACCGGGTACGATCTCCCGGGAAAAATGAAGGCTCATTTTACTGCACAAAGAAAAGGAAACATTTCAATGGGATGAAAATATATATATAAATTAATTTACTTGGTTAATACATTTTTACAAATGTTATAACATAGCCTATATATGTTCAAAGGTCTTAACCAAGTCAGTACTGTACATTTTTGATAGTTTCAGAAATCTGTATATAGGTTATACTGTATATATGGTCAATATATTTAAAATATATGTAAAGTGAACTGGAGGGAAAACCAAACCACCATCGCAGAGCTGCTAATCCCCAACTGCAAACATGGAGTTGAAATTAGTTTGCGTAATGCTGAGTTAAAGTATCGTGTATCTAACAAAACCAACAGTAGGATGCCTGAGGCCAAAGGGTGAAAAGAAAAAGAAAAATCAAAGAAACGAAAAAAAAAACAAGAGGGGAAAAACACAATAATTTAACACCAGAGTTTTTGGGAGACGGTAAAGAGAACACCAAAGAATATTAGATACAGTGAAGCAAATTAAAAATATATAAAATAATAGTAATAAAAAAATCTATGGATTTAGGCCAGGGGGGACCTTTTTTAGTGCATTTTGTACATCCAGTCTCTCCAATGTCCAAATAATAAAAAATAATGATAGTTAATAATAATTATATATATATATATATATATATATATATATATATATATATATATATATACTGTATATATATATATATATATATATATATATATATACTGTATATATATATATATATATATATATATATATATATATATATATATATATATATATAATATATATATATATATATATATATATATATATATATATATATATATTATATACATTATATAGATATATATATATATATATATATGTATATATATATATATATATATATATATATATATATATATGTATTATAATTATAGAGTTTAGGGTATATTTAAAACGCAGTCATGTCACATCACTGTCTTACACCGAGCATGTCCCCGTCTGTTCCCATGCCACTCGGTGTGTTAACTTCGCACCCTGGAGTCCAATGCATGCGTCGAAAAACGCAGAGTCTCTTGTGATGTTGCCAGTGCATTAAGGGATGGATAGCTAAATGGACTAAATGCTTGACTAATTCGACACACACACACCACTTGGTTCTCTGGTCATTCAACGCTCATATACTCACATCCTAGAATTACACCCTGGGTAAGACCCGGTAACTAATGACAAACCGAAAGAGTTCAAAAGGCCCCTGAGTAAAGGCTGTCCTCTGGCTGAGTAGAAGTAGTTACGGCCTCTTTGGCGTCCTCGACCGATGACTCACTCGGTAGTCGCTAGTGGACACGGGAGGCCCTTAATGCCTGTACACACTGTGGAGCAGCCGCCAGCCATTATAGCACACACACACAAACCTGACCTGTCAAAAATGACAGAACAGATCTTCTTCACGGAGACCGTGCTGATGGACTTAAACCGCTGTAAGCTAATTTGACGATCGTGTAACTTTTTGATGGCCGCAGGCTTACGCTGCACCGCAAGCTTGCCATTCATCTCACAGCTTGGACACCATGTTGCAGCTTATACCGCTAAAGCAACGCATAAATAAAGTATATAAAAAGGGGCATGCTTTGGCGTCAACAAGTTCACCGATGAAACACAAGTTGCGTCTTGTCTAGTCTCGCATAGCCAGACCTATCTCCACACGTTTCCACACTTCTCCAGCACTGTGCCAGCGCTGGGTCTGGCTCTACTCACTCATCATTCTGGTATAGGGGAAAAGAAATGCTCCATCTTGTTTGTATTTCTTTAACCAATCACAATCGTCTTGGGTGGCGCCAAGCACAGGATGCAGCGACAGTATAAACCCGCCCAGCGGGCTTATACTGTCGCTGGCTTATACCAACAACCTACATCCGGTAAGCCAGACTACGTCTTGTCCAACTTTTATTGCGATAGAATCTGTTCGGTACATAATGGGAAAATGATAAATGGGATTGTGTTAGAGGAATAAAAATGGAGGAATTCCCTTTTCACTTAGATCGCATATTACTTGCTTCTATTTTCAAGTACAACCGGCTAATTAGCATAAGGAAATGTAGGAGGAATGTAAGTTCATCCTTCATGATTTCATTGTGCCATTACACGCTAGCCAGCTGTTAGCCAAGTGCAGGCTTATTAGAGAGAGAGTGAAAACATGAGTGAAATGTTAAGCCTATCATAGGCATGTCATAACATTCGTTCAGCTGTAAAGGATGTTGATTAGGTTTGAATGTAAGGAAAACAAAGTCCCCACATGGCATACTGTGTTCAAAGATAATGGAGCTGTGGAAAAAAGAATTGAACATATGAAACAAATTGAATTTCATGGTGTCTTTAAAGACACCTGAGTGTTTATTGAGAATTTGACGTTTGCTAGCAAGCCCAGTTTGACAGTTTACATTTTAAATATCTGCCTCAAGCGAAAAGAGCTTTTATCTTTAGTGAGCATGATAATGGTCACATGGGAATGCCTGATAGCAATTCCTAGACATGCTGAGACACGATAATCCACAATAATAGTAGGCCCTCATAGCCCCGATCCAATTACACAAACACAAAACTTCTCATGGGCACAAATGACGTTAAAGGGCCCCTATTTTACCAGCAGTTATGAGTGTGATTAGATCAGTCAACCAGCCTACCTGGTAGACCATACCAACTCAGGCTGATCTATCCATCATACATCTGGGTGGACACTTTCACTTGTGATGTCACTAGAGGGTACTGACATCATAATTTTGAAATGGCTTGTAATGGCTAAACACACTCACACTTGGTGGTAAAATAGGGGCTCTTTAAAATAACTAAAAATTGACCATGACCATCAGACCTATTCACAGCCCCAAGATAGAGCAAGTACACAGCACTAAAAACAAAAAATAAAAAAACGGTAAAAAGAAATTTAAAACCTAGCGAACGGCAGCGTAAACAGAAGCACATGTTCAGAGTGGCCCCTACAGAGTGCCCCCTCCCAAATGTCCCTTTAAAAGCTCGAGTGCCGAGTGGTTCACGGGCCTGTAAACACTATAAAAAGACCGGCAGCACTCAGACACACATGGGTGGGAGAAACCACATGCTGGCCGCATCGCCAGACACCTGTATACTCTGATGGACAGCAACTCTCTCACAACACACACTCGCTGGGGAGAAATAACAACCATGAATAAATAGGCCACTTGAGAAACCATGGAGAAGACAACATTGGTTTTGAAAGAAGCCGTGGCAGCGTGCTTCCTCGTAGCCCATGGCGGTGATCCATTTCTCCATCCTTGGACAGTGTACTTAAATGCCCATTTGGTCCACGTCTGTCTGGGTTGAGTCTTGGCTGTGGATTTAGAGGGGCTGTGCTCAATCTCTATGACTTTTGAATGAAAAAAAAACCTGCTACTCAATTCTGTCATCAGGTCATCATTACGTCTCGGGACCATACCTATGCACACATAGGTATGGTCTGCCAAAAAAAACCCTCTCTGCTTCTCTCTCTCCACGTACATTCCTCCTGGTATGCATGCGGCGTCTACATTTGGCATGTGTTCGCGTGGTTGGAAAAACACGGGCGAAAACGACAAAACAAAAAGCCTTCAGCAGACGCGTCGTCCCACAGTGTTGTGTCCTTCTGGGTGGGCCACCAGGAATATATACCCTGTGATTGTGGCGTCTAAGCCCCACACTAGGGACTGGGTTTAAACCACACTTTGTAGTGCTGTTGAGGAATGAAGCTAGCAGTATACATAGTATATGCACTAATTCTCTCTCTCTCTCCCTCTCCCTCTCTCTCTCTCTCTCTCTCTCTCTCTCTCTCTCTCTCTCTCTCTCTCCCTCTCCCTCTCTCTCTCTCATATATTGTATTTGAGTGCACGCTTGCCTCGTGCTGTTGGCCTCAGTGGGACTCAAACCCGCAACCTTGGCAGTGGTAATGCCAGGGTTGTATTACCAGGTGATTGCAATGGCTTAAGTAATTACTGGTTAATAATCAGAAGGCAGAACTGGTTCTATCTCCAATCTCATGGTCACATTCTTCCACAACTCAATGCATAAAATCACGAGAAGTCTTTCAATGCCCAACAGAATCGATCCGGTCGGAGCCAAAAAAGAGGCTTACAAAGAGGCGCTCAACAACAGAGCCAATGGTTCCCTGTGGAGCTCCCACGAAGAGGCCAGTTAAGGAGAGAGAACAAAAGAGCGAGACAGAGAGCAAGAGCGAGAGCAAGAGCGAGAGAGAGCGAGAGAGAGAGCGAGAGAGGGAGCGAGAGAGAGAGAGCGAGAGTGACAGAGTGAGAGTGACAGAGCGAGAGAGCAAGAGAGAGAATGAGAGACATAAAACCATCCCAGTCTAGGAACTGGGAGTTCCTAATACAGGGAATTATGCCAGGACACTTAACAACATCTTTCCTTTGTCAGACCAACAGCACAGCAGCCATCGCCAACAACAACAGCTAGGGACTGTTGCGTATAGTTATGGAAAGTGGAAGAGATCAAGTAGGCACACTTCTGTGTGTCACATAGGCCCACGAATGCCCACGTGCACAATGCATCCCTGACACGTGCACAATGCATCCCTGACACGTGCACAATGCATCCCTGACACGTGCACAATGCATCCCTGACACGTGCACAATGCATCCCTGACACGTGCACAATGCATCCTTGACACGTGCACAATGCATCCTTGACACGTGCACAATGTATCCCTGACTAAGCAGGTGGCACGGTGCACATGAAGGGCATTCCTATTAGGTGAGCGTTACAGAGTCACGAGAACATACATGACATCATAGGTATGTGCGTGTTGCGTGTTGACTGTGCGTGCGTGCGTGCGACACTCACCCGTGAGATAGTCAGAGGGAGGCAGAAGTCCTTTCCCCCCTGAAGTCTGAACCCCCAGGGGGCGGGGCCAGCCAGGGAGACGCTGTAGCTCTTGCTCATGATTCTCCTGAAGACACAAAACAAAGACTTTGTTTATTCAAAATAGACTTTGTTCATTCGAAATAAACTTTATTCATTAAAAATAAACTCTTCATGGTAAAAATACTTTATTCATTAAAAATAGACTTTCCTTAGGACCAGTCGATCTCCCAAGAGGGCTTTTACATCAGAATGCATCATGGGATTTTTTGTTGGCGATACCCCGGCATATTGAGAGGACTCAAGAGTTGTAGTACTGTAAAATCCTAAATCAACATACCGTAACCTAGGCTAATGAAAATGTTGTTTTACCACGTCTTGCATGAGAAACGCTGTGGCAGTTCCAGACATGTCTCCCCATAATGACAAATCATTTCACAATTGATGACTAAACAATGACCACAAAAACGTTACTACCAACATAATAACTAACATTACAATACTTCTATCTCCCAAAAAGGAGGCAGTCATTGCAATGTGACATTGCGATGTACAAGCCCTGTAGAATACTTCTAGTAGAGTAGATACCAGAGGATTTCTTCCAATGTTATATATTAATAGAAACAATATTAACTCTCATCCGGTAAATGATTACGCAAATAGGACAGACAGACAGACAGATATCACTCACACACACACACACACACACACACACACACACACACCTCTCTGATATTAAATCTGAGTATGGGGGCCGTTATTAGGAGGGAATCCCAGCCAGGCTGAGTCATAAAAGGTGAATGAGAAGCTTGAGGCAGCTCCAGCTGTAGAGGTGTTCAACCTTTTTGTTCAACTTCTGAGGGGGGAAGTGTTAGAAACGGTCAAAGTTCACAGACATGACCACACAGCAGCTTGTTAACACCACAACCGTTCCCTTTACAATATGTTCACACCTTGAATGAATGAATGAACTCATGCTTTTGTATTTACTCAAGTATTCAATTCTCAACCACCCTTTTCAAATATGTAGCCAGGATTAGCCAGCTACAATAATTAGAAATGCAGAAATTGGCCGAGAGCTCAACCAATAATTATATGGTATTCTTTGGTATTTTTGGATTAGTAAATTGTGGCCTAACATAAGTCGATCTTATAGATACATATATGGTGGTCTCTTCATCTTTCTACACCAATGCGAGAATGTAAAACAGTGGTGTGTGTGTGTGTGTGTGTGTGTGTGTGTGTGTGTGTGTGTGTGTGTGTGTGTGTGTGTGTGAGACCCTGTAAGCATTGGTATTCTCTTGCAAAGCCCTGTCGTGAAGTTGTTAGCTAGCTGGTGGAAACCGTGTTAGCTAGCCGGTAGAAGCGGTGGGGCTATTTGGCTCGGAGACGGCCAAGCGAGACGGAGACACACCCTGGATATCTGCCTACTTGTTAAGACTCAGCAGCCAACAGACTGCCAACACACTTTTCTTGGTGTGAAGAAACGACCGATTGGCACTGCCACTCTTTAAGCTTACTGGATTTAGAATCCGCTTGTTTAGCCCTAGCTTAAATGGCGCCATGGTACACAGTAATCCAAAGTGAAGATACAGTGAGGTGGTAAACTACTTTGGTGTCAAATATTTTAGAAACGTTTCATGTTAGTTTGTTGACAACGGCCGTCTTCTGTTGACCAGAAGCAAAACAAGTCAGTCATTGTGAGTCAGGACAGGAGACACTAATTAGGCTAAATCAGATGTGGGGACTGGAAAAGTACAGGTTTATGTGGAAGACCTTTTAAAGTCAAGCAGACATGTTAGAAATGTAGTTTTATTTTGCAAAGGCCAAGAAGCAGTTCAATACTTTCATATTACATTTTTATTTAATTTTAAAAGAGTGAAAATATGTTTCCAACCTTTCCTTGGTTCTGCAATTAAAGAAATAAAGATTGTAAAAATGTTGCACCTGACAGCAGGCCTATGCAAGCATTTGGTCCTTTCATTTAAACTCATACTGCTCTTTGCCGCAAATAGAAATGAGAATAGCACAGAGGAATTTTTCCAGATCTTTTCAGTCTTTACTTTAAAGCTCTGCATCATTGCTATGAAATACAATACAAACGGCTGCTTTGCCCATTTCTGCCTTGAAGCAAATCGAAAATTCAGACCATCCCATAAAATTCCCACTGTTAAAACACACAGTGACACGCTTGTTGAATGTGTGGTAGACAGCAGAAAAAAAGTCTGTTTCCTGGTGAGTGTGTTATGAGTAATGGCTGCCTCAGCGATGCCAGAAACTTGGCATCTGTGCGCTCCAAGTCATGCAGCTTTCACAAAAGTCCACCGTGACCCGGGAGTATGGGCCCTCAGGGACATAGCAACACCTGCTCAAGCATGTCACCTGAACACCTCTATTAGATAGACACACACACACGCACAAACATGCACACACAGGCACATGCCGACACACACACGCATACATGCACACACACACACACACACACAAACGTGCACACACAGGCACATGCCGACACACGCACACACACACACACACACACACACACACACACACACACACACACAGGCACTTGCATGCAAAGTAAACAGATATAGACAGGCAGATGCTTGTGTTTGGATGTGTGGAAATCAAGCAGCACACCCCCACTGGTCTCATGATCCCTGCATGTGGGGGTGACATGATGTCATACCGTCTCTCATGGTAGGACAGGATTATGAATTCAAATGAGGTGAACAACGATGTAAAACGGCAGAGGTCACATACATGGGTACACCGATGGGTGACTGATGTGGGGGCAAGAAGATCCTTACTCTACTGATAGCGGTTTAGTGTTGCACTTTCTCCTAACACATGTACTTATTGTAAGTCGCTTTGGACAAAAGCATCTGCTAAATGCCCTACATGGAAATGGAAATGTGAGAAGCAAAATCATTGCGGGCAGAAAGAGACGACATGAACGGTTTCTGATAGATTAGACCTTCGGTCTTACCAACACCACCAGCTCCTACAGACTTTGCACCTACAGACGTGTTACCAAGGCTTCACATGACCTCACATTCAAGTCTTTATATTCTTACCACAATCCAAATGAACACTTACGATAATATATTGTGATAAAGGTGCAAAGTACAAAATACACTATTAACTATACGAGTATTAACCAATGGCTATGTCGACTACATTCCCAAATCCATTCACTATAAGCAACTGACCGGACAGTGTTAAAGCTATACAAGTAAAGTCCAGCAAAACATGAGCCAGTACTACTGACTCCCTGCCCAAAAACACAAAAAACAACAACAAAAAACACATTTTTAATCAATTCACACCACGCCAAACTAAATGTTTTCACAGGAGGCTGAAAGGAAGGAGTCAGAAGGTCTTCCTGCAAAAAGACCTTTTGTGTTTAAATCTCGGCACCCCCAGGACCCGTTTTCCTGTCGAAGAGCAGCAGGCCATTAGCCTCTCGCCCTGCAGATTACCCCTCACACAACAACAAAAAACACACACACACACACACACACACACACACACACACGTGTTAGAGAGCCCTGCTCATCAACACACACACACACACACACCGTGTTAGACAGCCCTGCTCATCAACACACACACACACACACACACACACACACACACACACACACACACACAATGTGTTAGAGAGCCCTGCTCATCAACACACACACACACACACACACAGGAGGCATTCCTAAGCAGGCCCACCAACCTATCAATACCCACACAAAGTGGGGATGTCTATATATGGAGTGGGGGGGTCAAAAGGGACAGGAGAAGTGAGACACACCTACCCCACGGGTCCACAGTGGTCCTAGGTGGACTGCAGGTGTATTACCCTTTATAACGCAGTACTTCATGCGGGGTTTTGTCTTTCTACTGTATGAAATGCACGCACGGCAGCGTCATGGTTAAACGCATGGCCATTAAACTAAAAAACACTTTGGAGTCAAAAGGGATGTGTTTCAGCCTCAACGGTACGGCCACCGCTGGAGACAGGTTGATAGGGCCTGTATTTAAAAGAAAGTCTGACAGGCTATACTTTCCTCCTTAAAATACTTATTAAACCCCCCTAATCATGTATTCCGGTGGACATTAATGCGCCCTTTTGGGAGTCACTGAAAGTAGTTATTTTACTTCAGACAGTGACGTGTAAACGCGGCGCATCCGTCTCGCGGTGACGTTAAAACGACATCCTCTTTATAGAGATTAGGATGTCCTGTTTTCTGAGTGCGAGCCAAAAAAATTTTTAAACAAATAAAATCAATCCTATTGCCTGTATCCCTATTAACATGTTTACCATGTTAACAGTTTTACAGCACAGTCCCCAACAGGACGGTCCCAAACAGCTCAGCATTAATCAACACAAAACTTTGCCCACAAACCCGACACTTGTTCCGTTGGACTTAACCTTAAAGAAAAAGTCTTAAAAGTGATGTTTTTACAGTAGACAAATACCAACTTGTAGCTGTGTGTGTGTGTGTGTGTGTGTGTGTGTGTGTAAAGTAAGACCCACCCCTACACAGATGGTCCCGTCCTCACCTTAGGGTGCTGAAGCCGGGTCTGGGAGGAGAGCGCGTGTCCGTCGTCCCTCCGCTTCTACGACCAACTGAGAGCGAACGGAACTGGTGGGACTTCCGCGTCTGTCAGGCGGGCCCATCTGGCCGCCGCCGGTAGGGGGGTTCAGGGTGCACCACTCCGGGCCTAATAGTAATGCACAGTGGCGTCGTTAGGCCTGTTTTAGGGGGGCTGAAGCCCCCCTAAAATATTCTTAAGCCCCCCTAAATAGTTTGGTGTTTGTATTTTAATTGTATTTTTTATTATTATTTTTTTTTAAATAAAAAAAAAATTCAATATAAAGCGGCCAGCATCATAAATAATCATATAACCTCATTAAGGACTTATCACTTAAGGTGATCATAAATCTGTCAGTTTCCCTTCACTTCGCAGTAGGGTGGCCATTCATCCGGCTTTAGGCCGGACTGTGGTGTGTTACGATTGCGCCCCCCCCCGCCAGTCGTAGATCCGGGGTGTGTTACGATCGCGTGCACCCCCCCCCCCCCCGCCCCCCCCTGTGCATCTCCTTGGGGCTAAGCCCCCCCTGTCCTTAAAACCTAGTGACGCCTCTGGTAATGCACTACAAGTGCCAGGGAGAAAGGACTTGGGGTTGGTTTTGTTTGTGCCAACCGTGCTTAGCAATCATTGTTTAAACTTGCAGACAGGAGAAATTAATACATTACATCACGTTTGGCGTTTGTTGTAAAAGGGTCACTTTCAGGCCTACCTGGGTTCATTTTGCGTGAAGATAGAAAATGGCTCTGTGAAATTAAGACTTTAAAAAAAGATATATAGGCCTATAATATTTTTTTTTTAAAGTATCTCTCTCTCTCTCTCTCTCTCTATATATATATATATATATATATATATATAGATAGATAGATAGATAGATAGATAGATAGATAGATAGATAGATAGATAGATATAGATATAGATAGATAGATATAGATATAGATATTGTGGCGATCACGGCCACGCCCCCTATGGGCGCAAGGGGTTCTGGGGGTGCAACCTGGTGGGGTTTGGACTATATCAGCGCCCCAGAATCCCTGTGGCATTGGTGGTTGGGGAGTACTGATTGTGTGTCATTGTGTGTGTGTTCCCATGTATGCAGTGTTTTGTTATGACCGTGAGTGAGGGTGTTTGTTATGATCGTCAGGTGTGCTGTGTTTCTGTCTGTGTGGGCGTGTTCAAATAAAGGCAACTCCCGGGGTCGTGCGGTGTATGGGGCACGGGAGTTGCGTAACCAAAACCTGGGCTCCTGTCTCACTCCTTCCTTGCCGTCGCTACATTTGGTGTCAGAAGTGGGATAAAAGGACATGGAGAAGCGGACTTTCCCCGAGTGGGGATTGCCTATGGCAACGCGTCCCAAGGAGGAGGAGACGGAGGCATGGCCCGGCGTTGCGGCTCCTGGCGTGTCGCCGGTCGCGACGGGCGCGACTGGTGCGCAGCACCCCCCGGTGGCCGACGGGGGTATTGCGCGGTTGGCCGGAGTCCACCGTCCCCAGGGAGCCCGGCTGCCCAAGTACTCCGGGGCGACGCCGCTGGAACCCTACCTGGCGCAGTTCCGGATTGCCGCGCTGCATTACGGCTGGGATGGGGACGAGTCCGCCACCCAGCTTGCCCTGGCATTGGAGGGGTCGGCGGTGCAGGTCCTTATGGACCTGGGGCCAGCAGCCCAGCGGGACCTCCAGGCCTTGACCCGGGCGTTGGACCTGCGGTTCGGCCAGCGGGTGGCCGCTGACCACAGCCGGGAATTGCTGGCGGGGCGCCGCCGCCAGGAGGGGGAACGCTTGGGGGCTTACGCCGCGGACGTGCTGTTACACGCCCAGCGGGGGTACCCCGCCTACCCTGCTGCGGTTAGGGAGGACCTGGCCCTGCACGCCTTCCTGCGGGGACTTGCCCCGCCACGGCTAGGGCAGCACGTCCGCCTTACCAGGCCCCCGACCCTCGGGGCTGCGCTGGACGAGGCGGAGCGGGCGGAACAGGAGCTGTCCGACCACCCCAGCCTGCAGCCGCCCGGTGCCTCCCGGCCTCGCGTCCGGCAGGCAGTCCCTTGCGCGCCGGAGGAAGACGGGGAGGAGGTTTGCCAGGCTTGGACTCCAACAAAGCGCCCCCGGCAGCGGCCGCCACCCCCCGACCGACGTGCCTCCGGTGGTGACCGGCGCTGTTTCCGGTGCGGTGAACCGGGCCATCTGGCCCGTGACTGCCCTGCCCCGGCACCACGGCCTAGACCCCTTCGGCCGGCGGGAAACTGCGGTGGAGTGGCCCAGTGAGGGGACCACCACTCCGTACGCTTTCCCCTCTCCATGGTCGGTGCGCTCTGGTGGGCAGGCCTGCCCGCGCCAGGGGCCTCTACCTCCACTGCAAGCTCGACGGCCGACCATGCCAGGCCTTGGTGGACACGGGGTCGACCATCTCCCTGGTGCGCCCGGGGGTTCTTCCGGGCACCACCGGCGCACTCTCTGGGGGGTGGACGGCGACCAGCGGTCGCCTGACGACCGTGACGGGGCAGGAGGCCGGGATGAGGGGGAGGAAGCAGCTGGTCGTCCAGGTGGGTGACCAGGAGCTGGTGCATGGGTTTTGGCTCGCCGACATCCGGGACCCATGCATCATCGGCCTGGACCTGCTGATCCGCTGGGGTGTCAGGGTGGACGTGGCTGGTGCAGCCATCACTATCGGCGCCGAGACCGTGGCTCTCCAGTCTGGGCGGGGAGAACCCAGGGGCTCTGGTGGCCGGCCGAGCAATCACCGGGTTACGGACCGGGTGCCCCGGCCGCGGCCTGGCAGTAAGAGCGGGCCGGTAACCGCCGCCTCCCCTTCCCCTGAGACCGTCCAGGCCGTCCGCGCGCTCTGGGAGCGCAGTGGGGCTGGCCTCGAAGCGCAGCAGAGCGAACAGCTGCGGCTGGTCCTCGAGGACTACGGGGACATTTTTGCTGCTAGAGATGAGGACTGCCGGCGGACCGGGCTGGTGCAGCATGCCATCGACACCGGCTCTGCTCGGCCCATCCGCCTGCGGCCCCATCGACTAGCCCTGGCCAAACGCCAGGCGGCTGACGACAAGGTCCGCGAGATGGCTGCCGCGGGGGTGATCGAGCCCTCATCCAGTCCCTGGGCGGCTCCGGCCGTCCTGGTGAAGAAGAAGGACGGCAGCTGGAGGTTCTGCGTGGACTACCGGCGCCTCAACGAGGTCACGCGGAAGGACTCGTACCCGCTCCCTCGCATTGACGACGCCCTGGACTACATCGGGGGGTCTAGCTGGTTCAGCTCCCTGGACCTACGTAGCAGCTACTGGCAGGTGGAGCTGGACCCCGAGGCCAGACCAAAGACGGCGTTCACCATCGGGCAGGGGTTGTGGCAGTTTCGTGTCATGCCGTTCGGACTGTGCAACGCGCCGGCTACGTTCGAGCGGATGATGGAGATGGTACTGGCTGACATTCCCCGGAGTCGTTGTGTGGTGTACTTGGACGACTTGCTGGTCCATGCCCGCGACTTCAGCGGGGCGCTGGCGAACCTGCGGGAGGTTCTTGCCGCCATCCGCCGGGCCGGGTTGAGGCTGAACCCTGCCAAGTGTTCCCTGCTGACCCGGGAAACGCTGTTCTTGGGACACGTGGTGAGCGAGCGGGGCGTAGCCACGAACCCGGCCAAGGCGGCAGCAGTCCGGGACTGGCCAACCCCCACCGACGCCGGCGAACTGCGGAGTTTCCTGGGTCTGGCGGGGTACTACCGCCGGTTCGTCCGGGACTTCGCCACGATCGCCAGCCCTCTCCACCGCCTGACCGAGGCGGGTCGGCCGTACGTCTGGGATGACGCCTGTGCCACGGCCTTCGCCCGACTCCAGGCGGTCCTCACCGAGGCTCCGGTCCTGGCGTACCCCGACGCGGGTCGGCCCTTCATCGTCGACACCGATGCCAGCAACGTGGGGGTGGGTGCGGTCCTCTCCCAGGGGGGGGGGGGGGATGGGGAGCATGCGGTGGCCTACTTCAGCCGCACGCTTAGTCGGGCGGAGCGCAATTACTGCGTGACCCGACGGGAGCTGCTGGCTGTGGTTCTGGCCGTGCGGCATTTCAAACCATACCTGCATGGAAAGCGCTTCCTGGTCCGCACCGACCACGCGTCCCTCACCTGGCTCCTCAGTTTTAAGAACCCTGAGGGCCAGGTGGCTCGTTGGCTGGAGGCGCTGCAGGAATTTGACTTCGAGATCCAGCATCGGGCGGGACGCCTCCACAGCAACGCCGACGCGCTTTCCCGACGGCCCTGTGCAGCCCTGGAGTGTCGCTACTGCCGGCGGCAGGAGGAGCGGGCCGACGAGCCTCCGGTGGTGGCGGCTGTCCAGGCCAGTCCAGGGGCTGTCCAGACCGCTGGTGATGCTGAGGGGTGGCTGCCGCTGTCGGCGCGCCAGTTGGAGCAGCAGCAGCGGGCCGACGAGACCTTGGCGGCGGTGAGGGACTGGTTGGAGGCGGGGCGGCGCCCCAGCTGGCCAGAGGTGTCGGCGCGGGGGGCTGAGGTGAAGGCCTACCACTCCCAATGGGGTTGCTTCCAGCTCCACGACGGGGTGGTCTACCGCCGGTGGCAGGAGCCCCGGGGTAAGGGCGACATCCTCCAGCTGTTGGTTCCCCGTGTGCTTCGTCCCCAGGTACTGCAGCTGGTCCACGGCTCGGTGGGAGCGGGGCACTTCGGGAACTCCAAGACCCTGCATCGCCTGCGCGGGCGGTTCTACTGGCCAGGCTGTCGGCGGGACGTTGAGCTCCACGTCCACTGCTGCGACACCTGCACTGCACAGAAAGGGCCTGGCCAGCGTTCCCATGCCCCGCTCCAGCAGTACCTGGTGGGAGCACCGATGGAGCGGGTGGGGGTCGACGTCCTGGGGCCATTCCCGGTCACCGACTCCGGCAACCGCTACGTCCTCGTGGCCATGGACTACTTTACTAAATGGCCCGAGGCGTATGCGGTGCCGGACCAGGGCGCCGCCACCACCGCGGAGAAGCTGGTGGAGGAGATGTTTGCCCGTTTCGGGGTCCCCGAGGAGCTCCACAGCGACCAGGGCCGGAACTTTGAGTCCCAGGTCTTTGGGGAGGTCTGCCGGCGGCTGGGGGTGCATAAGACAAGGACGACGCCGCTCCACCCCCAGAGCGACGGGTTGGTGGAGCGGTTCAACCGCACCCTGGCCACCCAGCTCGCCATCCTCACCAGCCAGCACCAACGGGACTGGGACCGCCACCTTCCCCTGGTCCTGTGGTCCTATCGGACGGCGGTGCAGGAGACCAGCCACTGCACGCCAGCGGCCCTCATGTTCGGGCGGGAGCTCCGGACACCGGTGGACTTGGTGTTCGGGTCCCCGCCCGAACCTGAGATTGCCGGGGGTGCGGCGATGGAGTACTTCCGCCGACTGAGGGATCGCCTGCTGGTGGTTCACGACTACACCCGCCAGGCTCAGGCTGCCTCTGGGGTGAGGCAGAAGAGGGGCTATGACACACGCTGTAGGGGCCGTGCGTTCATACCCGGGGACAGGGTGTGGGTGTACTGCCCCGTGCGAAAGAGGGGGGTCTGCCCTAAGCTGCGGAGCCACTGGCAGGGGCCTGGGGAGATCCTTGGAGTGGTGTCCGAGGTTGTCTACCGACTGCGGATGCCGGGACGGGGCCGGGTGGTAGTGCTGCATCGGGACAGGCTCTCGCCGTACCGCCCCCTCGCCCCCGCTGTTGCGGAGGAGGAGGGGACCGGAACGGGGGGCCCCCCGGCCCCTGCTGGCTCCCCTGCCCCTGACGGGGCCGCTGGCCCCGCGGTTGCCACTCCCGGAAGGATCCAGCGGCCTACCCGGCGGCACCGGCCGCCCAAACACTTGAGGGACTATGTGTCGGGTGAGGGGGCCGTCGGGGACGACTGACCCCTCAGGGGGGGGCTGTATGGCGATCGCGGCCAGGTGTGGCGATCACGGCCACGCCCCCTATGGGCGCAAGGGGTTCTGGGGGTGCAACCTGGTGGGGTTTGGACTATATCAGCGCCCCAGAATCCCTGTGGCATTGGTGGTTGGGGAGTACTGATTGTGTGTCATTGTGTGTGTGTTCCCATGTATGCAGTGTTTTGTTATGACCGTGAGTGAGGGTGTTTGTTATGATCGTCAGGTGTGCTGTGTTTCTGTCTGTGTGGGCGTGTTCAAATAAAGGCAACTCCCGGGGTCGTGCGGTGTATGGGGCACGGGAGTTGCGTAACCAAAACCTGGGCTCCTGTCTCACTCCTTCACTCCGTCGCCACAATATATATATATATCTATATATATATAGAGATATATATAGATAGATATAGATATATATAGATAGATAGATATAGGCTACATATAGAGATATTTTATTAGGTTGTTAGGATGGAGACATTTTAAATGTGGTTGTTCATCATTTCATTTCAACGACAAAAAACGAAACTGCATTATTTGTTGACTGCTTTTTTTCAAATGGTTTTATTCTCGTCAATCTCACAGATCCAAGGGTAAAAGTGCGACATATTGTGCCAGAAACACCCTAGTGACCTCCTGGGGGGTCACTGGTGGAGAAACTCAAAGAGTAGAAAATCGAAAAAATATCGTTACATTGTGTACCGTGATCGTGACGAAGTCAGCGACAGTGATTACAGTGACATTCAGTCTGACGTCAACATCATAAAACACGTCAATTAACGTCTGGGAGAGCGACGGAAAAAAACTGAGAATATTAGCCTACGATATTCACACATTGTATAGGCCTGGTGAGGTGATCAGGTCTGGTCTGGTCAAACACTGAAATGTGAAATGCCCCAAAGTAAGTAAAATGTGATTCCCCGAAAGGCAAAATGCTATACTACCCTCTAGTGGCCATTACAGAAAATTGACCAAATACATCAAGTTCCTGTTTGTTGTCTCTGTCTGTCTGTCTGTCTGTCTGTCTGTCTGTCTGTCTGTCTGTCTGTCTGTCTGTCTGTCTGTCTGTCTGTCTTTCTTTCTTTCTTTCTTTCTTTCTTTCTTTCTTTCTTTCTGTCTGTCTTTCTGTCTTTTTTTTCTGTCTGTCTTTCTGTTTGTATTTCTGTCTTTCCTTCCATATAATCTTCAAAGGGACTAAGAGACTGGAGCTCTGCAGCGTGTGATGGACTGCTCTGAGGGGAAATGATACGAGTCAGTAATTGCATTGAAGCAGATTATTGATGGGCGGGGGATTATGTAGTTATGTGCTCCGGCACACAGTCTGTGCCGGCATCAGTGATGTTATAATTAGGCATCTGTGTAAGGAAGGAGAGGGTCCTCTTCAACTATGTTCTGATTTAAACATTAGTTAGACGTATGAAATAACGTGACAGCGATGGGTATGGATATTATCTGTGGCTGCTGACTGAGTGTCTAGGGTTGCTTTGAAATAACCCAGGAAATATTGGAATCAAATCTGCACACTCGTTATTTTTCGATCTTAAACAAGCAAACGAGAGCCTCCAGCCGGTGTGGTATTGTCCCTATCAAGTGGGTGGTATATGTACTTTGTGTGTATAACATTAAGGGAAGGTGTCCAGATCAAGTGACGGATGGAAGGATCACGCTGTTGTGCAACTCCGCAGAGAGGTGCTTCAATCGCTGCCATTATGATCCTCAAAGGTCAAACACCATCAGCATATTGGGTCACCATAACGAACCAAATCTAAATGTCAGACTGCTGGCGAATCCACAACACAGCAGTCGTTCGAGGGCTCTGTGTTTGTCCGCGCGTGCGCCGTCAACATTACAGATAGGGTCAATAGGTGACTGCGAGGCCCCGTGAGCAGCAGTCCTGCTGTGTAAAGCCGAGACAGGCCCTCAGCAAGAGCACCGGGAGCCGCTGAAGTGTAGAGGTCCCGCTTCAACGAAATCAAAGAGTTTCCGTTCTCGGGGGCGGCCGTTACATAACCGGATGAGCAAGGAGAGAAACTCGGGGAGTCCTGTTGCATACGGTCCAGAGCTCAAAGGGGAAGTTCAAAGGAGGGTTTCCTGATGGAGGACTAAAGTGTTTCAAACAAGATTCAAAATGAAGATCCTATGGAATAGTCAGCAGATGTGACATGTGATCCTGTGATGATCCTTTCATTAGTCTTATGGATGAAGGGCTTTTGATGGCGATGTGGAAAGGAACAAGTCCAATATTGTGTGTTGAGTGTGTGTGTGTGTTTGTGTGTGTGTGTTTGATTGTCGGTATGTGTGTCCCTTTGCGTGTATCTTCATGAAATATAAATATTTGGCTTTCTTTCTTTCCCATCAGTTATCAAATATTAATATACATCTTCTGCTTTACCCAAACATGTCCATGATGTCACCCGTTTGGTGTTCTGTTAATCATCATGTTGGGTTAAAAATAGCCTCAACATGATGTTGGTTTTCTGGTTTTGCGGTTTCTATAAGCACACAGTGTATCTATAGAGAGACTGGTAACGATCATTTCATAAAGGAACGCATCCGGATTACATGACGACATCCACAAATAATGTCTATTCTTTATACAATTGCACAGACGTGTGTAAAACAAGTATACTTCAGTTCAGCTCTGCGGTTGGTTTGGTGGCTGAACCCCGGCCGTGACCGCGGTAAGAAGAGCGTCGACATCGGCAAGTGAAGAAAAATAAGCAATTAATAATAATATTTACTTCTTTGCAACACACATACACACACATACACACACAACACATACACACACATACACACACACACACACACACACACACACACACACACACACACACACACACACACACACACACACACGTCCATAGCTATAAACCCATGCAGCATTCCTCCAGCTTCCTGCTGGCTTCAGGGGAGAAGGAGCAGCTCTGAACCGACTGCAGCAGCAGGTCGCTGGAACACTTCAAACTCTGCAAGGACAGCAGCAGCTCTCCCTGCGGCGGGCTGCCGTGTGTTCCTCGCCGCTCCCCGTAGGCGGCCTCCTCTGGCGCGCGGCCGCCGGGATCCTGGCGCTCCGACCGCGGGGAGAGACGCACGTTAGCCGCGGCTTGGCGCGTCGCCGGCTCCGTCGACGTCTCCATCTCACTGGGTCGTTTGCTGCTGCTGCTGCTGCTGCTGGTGATGACGTGCTGTCGTCGTCGGCGTTGGCCGCCTCCCGGCGAATCCTCTCGCTCCTCGTTATTGTTGTTATTGTTGGGGTGTGCGTTCCAGTGCTCTGGGGTGGCGTGGGGCGGCGTGGTTGCGGCCATTTTTACAGGTGGGTCAGTCGGTTGCGGGAGGGGGCTGTGGTCGGATCTGCTGACGGTGGTCGCCTGTGGTCGCCGTTCCGCGACGGTTGCCTGCGGGGGAAAAAGACGTCAATACAGAGGCGTGAAAGTAGAGAAAAACAATATGACAAGAATAAGACGGCGCCATCACGTACGCTTTTCTATAGCTTATGAGCCAGCAATCTCCCGCCACCCCATCTGCACATCAGGCGACCCTAAGCGGGGTCTCGACCCCAAGGTTGGGAACAGGGGCGCCGCCAGGCATTTTGGGCCCCATGAAAAGATATCACATTGGGCCCTGGCAATTTTCTACTGGAGTGGGAGGGGGGCGCGATTGTCGACCGGGGGGGGGGTGTGCGCGATCGTAACACACCCCCGAACCTACGACCGACGGGCCCCTGTCAGTGCTGGGCCCTTGGAATCGTCCTAACTTCCCCCCCCCTTACGGCGCCCCTGGTTGGGAAACACTAGCGCAGTGGTTAGGGTGTTGCCTCCCGGACAAAGGTTGCCGGTGGTTCGAACCCCAATGTCCCAAGTCTAGCTGTAGGCATCCTCGAGGCAAGATGCCTCCTAACCCCTACCTGCTCCTTAATGACATGCTCAAGAAACGTTCGCCAGGCATCTTCCTGGTGATCTAAACAACAGCAAGTAGCCTTGGCTGAAAGGCTAACTGCTAAACCGGCTAAATATTAATAGCAACCTTACCTGTTCCAGCGTGTCACTGCTCCTGGTCTGTCTGCCCTGCCGGGCTTGGGTTCCCCTGGGCTCCTTGCTCCTGCCCAGGACCCCCAGGGAGCAACTGGTGCTCAGGGACCGGCCCTGGTGGACCATGGGATCCAGCCCAACGTTACTCCATACCTGCTAACACAAAACGTTGCGTGTTAAAGGGCCCCTATTGGACCACCAGGCGTGATGTTGATTAGCCATTACGAACCATGTTAAAATCTACCCTCTGAGATAAGATACGATAGGACTTTATTCACCCTAAAGGAAATTCTTGTGCCAGAGATTACTCAAAAATGACAACAACATAAGAATTAGAACAAAAATAGTAATAAATATAAAATGTATAGACTAAGGAGTAAATGCGAACACCAGCACCTAATAGAATAAAACAATAGGGTACATTTAGTGAAATACATACACTTAAATAGTAATATTGCACATGATATGAAAAGTAATATTAGCAATGATATTAAAAAAGGTAATAAAAAGTAATATTGCACGTTAAAAAAACCCATTGTAAAATCGACCCTCTAGTGACATCACAAGTGGGATTCCTACCATCATAGCCATCATACCATCTGGGTGGACACTCCCACTTGTGATGTCGCTAGAAGGTAGCGGTAAAATAGGGGCCCTTTAAGCGTTTCCATTGACAACACCGTGAATATATTTATTGAATGCTATGATGAGACAATAATGATATATATTGAAAGCAGTGCTGCCCTGCTGTGTCCCACATTTTTCTATATGGATAAGATGATGTATTTGCTGCTATAGTAAGAAAGGTAATATAAAGTGGAATGCACATCTGCTTTGTATTTCGGGAGTCAAACCCTCATCTGGAGACAAGCTTGGTGAGCTTTGTAAAGTCAGCAACCTAACAAACTAAACACTCGCTCACCGATCGATTTGGAAAAATATGACCTGAAAAAAAAAAGTTTAGTTTTCTCCATATTTTATCCCAGCTTTTTTTTCAATAAAAGAAAGTGGAAGAACAAAAAAACTACAACTCCCACACTCACTGTGTCGGCAGTCAATATCGAGGAAACTCTGTGGAACTTGGCGTTGGAGCCTGACGACTGTCTGCTCAGCATCGAGTCCCTGAAGGAGCACTCACTGTTGGACACGGACAGGTGGTTTTTCCTCGGCGCCGAACGTAGGCAATGCAGGCAGGGCACGTGTTCTGCTAGCGTGTTTCTGTTGCACAAGAAAGACAAAGGGGGAAGGGGTCAAAGGGGTCAACGTGCCAAGCTAGTGTGTGCGGGAGCATTTGATGTGAGCGTTTATTGGAAAGTTTATTGGTTAAAAGTTTAACAGTCCAGCCCAATTCCAGTTGTCGAACTACCTGTGTGTTGGCGGAGCCAAATCAATTATAGAAACAATATCACATTCAAGGTCGTGCTGTTATACAGAATATCAGCACGGCCGCGCTTACCTTCGGCACTCGGCCAGCGGCCTCGTATCGACGACCGAGTAAGCGCCGAAGTCCGTGCTGATATTCAGTATAACAGCGCTCCCTCTCGTGGGATATTGCTTTAATAATAAGATGTGAAAATGGTGTTTTCACAGCAGGCATTTTAATAGCTTGTCAGTTCAGATAGGAGCGCCAACCTGTATTTAGTGTGAATGATGGCGTAGATCAAAGGGTTGTAGATGGTGGATGCCTTGGCGATGATGGCAGGCACCGCTTTGGAATAAGGAGTGAGGATGCTGCTGTACCTGAAAGGGGCAGAAGGTACAGAACAGCACGCTGACGAAGCAGTAGATGTGGAAAGGAGAACGTAAACAACACATTGGTCTGATGTTGACCACTAGGAACAACGTGTCGTTAGAGGAACACACATCATGCAGCCTCATTCGACAGGTGTGGTGGGGAAATCTATATTAAACAAATACATGAATAATAATAATAATAATAATAATAATTATATATATATATATATATATATGATTATAAATATGATTTTACTCAAATGAATCCACTGTGTGTGTGCATGTGTGTGTGTGTGTGTGTGTGTGTGTGTGTGATCATTGATCTCTAATGTCTTTTTTTCCAGCTTATGGTTTTGACTCAGCCTGCTGTGATATTCCCTGCCACTGCATCCTGTTTATATCCAAGCACTGACCCAGAAGGTGTTGCATGCGGCTCGGTAGGAATCACATGGCTGGTTATCGTACCTCCATCTGCCCGCTATTCCATGGCCTGAAACTATGCTTGCACTTTGAGCCACTAAATCCGGAAACCTTAGCAACAGCCTCCCACACTTTAACATGTATATTGTGCTGTCAAACTTTTGCTTGGTTTTCAGTAACACTAAGAATGATTAATCTTTTCTTCAGAGGAAGTCTCTCCCCGGAGTACAATGATGCAAATAAAAGTTATTTGAGAACATGTGGAGCAGGGAATGTGAAATCTCTCCGGGGCATCGGAATGGAGGCCTACTGCAATTAACTGCAAGTTTCAATTAACAAGAGAAGAGAGCAGATCTGATTGAGAACAAATGTCAATCAGATTAAATAAATCTAATTATTAATACAAATATTATATTGTATTATATTGGACTTGATTATTGATATTTGCTTTAGACAAACACATAAACATATTTATAATAACCTGAATAATACACCTAAACAATATACACCTGCAGGGGAAGTCTCTACAAATGATTATGATAAAGGCCACTCAAAATAATGGCAACTGGGTTGCCATTATTTTTAATTACTTAAGATAATTAATTAACATGCATCAACTTACCATGACATCCACCTACTTATTACTCACTCACATCATTAATTTTACAAAAAAGTATTATAAGTATAAGTGAAGAAGCATGAGCAACAGTAATTATCATTATATTATAATACTATTCTTTATATTTTAATATAACATAATAACACGCAACACACACTTGGGAGTGAGCATATCATAACCCATATTTGGACAACATAATCGTCACAACAATTGACGTGTATTTCCTTACCCCGCCCAGGCGATGAGTGTGACGCACGCGTAGGGCGACCAAGAAAGTACATAAACGACGATGACCACAAAGGCAATCTTGGCCAGTTTCCACTCAGTCTTGATGGACTGCTGCTGCATCAGAGTGGACTTCCTCACTTGGGTCCCCAGCCTCTCAACATCTCTACCAGAACACACACAACACACACACAACACAGGTGAGAGGGAGAGACCATAACAGCATGGACGTCCTTAAAGGTGCAGTGTGTAGAATTAGTAGCATCTAGTGGAACGGACTCGGCAGGAATGGAAGTATAAGTATGTTTTAATTGTGTATAATCCCATGAATATAAGAATCATTGTGTTTTTCGTGACCTCAGAATGAGCCCTTTATATCCTCCTCTTCCACGGAGCCCGCCACGTTGCATCGCCATGTTTCTACAGTAGCCCAGAGAGGCCAAACTGCTCTAGAGAGGCCGCGTTTTTAATTTTGAATCATAATTATCTAAATCCATCAAGGAACCTTATCACTTGTCACTTGGCTACTCGATGCTGTCATAGATGATGACATCATTTTGGAAGTACCTACTGGCACCTTACAGGCCACCATAGCTTCTCCTACATCATTGGAAAGGGAGGGGTGAGGGGAGGTGGGGGGGGGGGGGAGGTTTTCAATTGGTTGCAATCTGCAACCTCACCGCTAGATGCCACTAAATCCTACACACTGCACCTTTAAAGCCTTGTTCCTACATGAATACTCATTACCAGTTTCAGTTTGAAATGATGAATGCGATTGCGATAATGAGACAATGATTAATAAGATAATTTATGAAGTATAATGGTATGATTTACAATCTATTTACAATGTGTTAATATTGCTTTATAAACACTTAATAATACAGGAATTTATGATTAGTCATGATTCATGATTAGTTCAGGTAGTTAGAAAGCATTAGTCTTTTGTCAGCTTCACAAATGATTCGTTCACTATGAAATCACTATTTACTAGTACTTTACGAATGCTTCAAAGGTGCCGCTATTCTAAAGTGCTAACAAAACGTAGTATGTATGTTAGTCATATAGGCTCATAAGCCATGAATTACCTGCTAGTACGGCGTATAGCCAGGAACATGCACAGATAGCAGTAGGATATTATACCCAGTGGGATGAAGAACACGAAGCAGCACAGCATCAGTGTATAGCTCTTATTGGCTGGGGTGGACGTGATGTAATCCCACGTGCACGATGTCATCAGGCCCTCTGGGACATAGGAACCTAGAGGAGAAGGAGGAGGAGGAGGAGGAGGAGGAGGAGGAGGAGGAGGAGGAGGAGGAGGAGAATATTTCTCATATTTTCGGTTGTTGAGTTTTCATAGCTTTCATGTCTTTTAATATGCCATTGTACATATTTTTGGTTTGTTTGTTTTTATCTGTTGTGCCTTTGTGTTTGGTTTATGAGTGTTGTATGTTAAATTAAAGGATGCCATACATATATATATATATATATATATATATATATATATATATATATATATATACATGTATATATATATATATATATATATATATACATATATATATATATTATATAGCGATTGTTGACCGGAGGGGGAGAGGTGCGCGATTGTTGACGGGGGGGGGGGGCCGGGCAGAGAGGACGCAGTCGTTCCGCAGCGCTTACCTTCCTTGGTGGAAATCCGGTATAGACCCAGCTCCCAACCCAACTTTGAGAATAGATTAACGGCGATCATTTTTTTATCGCGCGATAAGAGTCTCGCGTTATCGCAGCGCGTTATCGCAGCGCGTTAACGCCGATAACGGCCCACCACTAATAAATATATATAAAAATAAATAATTTAAAAAAAGATTGCATTAATGCATTTGAGCAGGACCGGTTTTACCGATGGGCAATGTGGGCGACCGCCCAGGGCGCAATCTATGTGGGGGCGCCCTCAAAAAAAAAAAAAAAACGAGTGCGCCCTCAAAAAAAAACCAGCGCGCCCTCAAAAAAGAAGACATAAAAGAAAAACTAAACTCAAAACAAAACTCGCCAGTTTTCTAGACTACCGCTCATTTCCATGTCAGGCGAGTGGAGTGGGCGCTGGGGCGCCCTCATTGTCACGTCAACTTGCTGCTGAGAGTCATACAGGTTGTGTGTCCGAGAGGCAAGGGGAGGGGGGCGACTGATAAGCGAGCTGCACACTAGCCTACATGCGGAAATTTACTAAAATCTCCGTGATTCTGAAGTGGACATCGTACTACTTCAGAAAAACTATCGGAGCCACATTTGAAGCGGTAGAAAAAACGGTCGGTTGAGAGACGCAGATTGTATCTTTTTACGGAACATCCAGCCCGATATAATGTCGTGATGAGATATCAACACCCAAATCAGGCCACACAACACAAACTGCCTCCAAATAAATTGTATTTCATAATTAACATAGACCCATATGCCTACACGACACGTAATTGATTGGTTTATGTGTAAAAAAAAAAGAAAGAAATGTTAATAAATAAATGGGCGCCCCCCCCCCCTTGGGGGGCGCCCAAGGGATGGTTCGCCCAGGGCGCAAATGTAGCCAGGACCGCCTCTGCATTTGAGAACGGTGTCTACACATTAGATAGACAGATAGATAAGCAGAGAGACAGACAGACAAACAGACCAACAGACAGTATAGCGGAAGAACTCCCTACAGTCTTTCATAGAGCACCACTGGCCGTTAACCTAAGAAGGGAAGCCACTCACTCCAGCCCAGCAGGGGTGCCAGGCTCCAGGCCAGCGAGTAGAGCCAGACCAGCAGGATGACCACGCTGGTGCGTCTCCTCGAGCTCCAGCTGATGGCTCGCAGGGGCTTGGTGATGACCACGTAGCGGTCCAGCGAGATGGCCAGCAGGTTTATCATGGAGGTGATGCCGAACAACGCCCCGCAGAAGGCGTACATCTTACAGCCTGAGGTCGGAGGTCAAAGGGTTCAAGGTTAATGCGGGTGGCACCATTTAGATTCTGTGACCTGTAGTGTTGGTGTGGTGGGTTAGCGTCCCCATGGATTCTAAAAATGTATTATAGAACAGGGGCCGTATTCACAAAGGATCTTAGCGCTAAAAGTAGCTCCTAACTGGCGAATTTAGGAGAAACTCCTAAAAATAATGGGCGTGTCTGTCTTACATTTAGGACTCCTAATTTTTTTCACTAAGAGCAATTCACAAAGTATTTTAGGCCTAAAAGTAACACCTAAGTCTAGGAGAGCCTAAAAGTCCTCGAGAGGACTCCTAACTCAGTAAGACCTATTCACAAAGAATCGGAAAATGACTGCGAGACGAAATGTTTTGGAGACAATGGAAGACTGAATTGATCAAGAGATATCGGCTAAACCGTGAGGGTATAAAACTTGTTGTGCAATTAGTGCGGGATGCAATAACACCCCCGACTAACAGGAATAACCCGATTAGGAAATAAAATGTTTGGCAACACGATATTTAGCAACAGGGAAAATGCAACTTTGCAATGCCGACGATTTAGGAATATCGCAACCATCAGTCAGCCATAAACCAAACCATCAACGCGCTCTGTAGACCACATATCCATCCATCCATCCATCCATTTTCTTCCGCTTATCCGGGGTCGGGTCGCGGGGGCAGCAGCCTAAGCAGGGAAGCCTAGACTTCCACATATCAATTCAATTAAATTCAAACTTTATTAAGGACACATCTCATGAAAGGTCCATAACACCAACACAACACAATAATAATAAAATAATAAAAATAGAATAAAAAACTACATACACACACACACACACACACACACACACACACACACACATATATATATATATATATATATATATATATATATATATATATATATATATATATATATATATATATATATATGTAGCCTACATACATATATGTAAATATATACACACACACACACACACACACAATGATCATATATTTACATACAGGCTAGAAGAGCTGACAGAGCTCAGTTCAAAGTTGGTTAAGGCTGAAATAATACCATTAATATCATCCAACAGTTTATCCGGTTTCCTTTGGACAATCAACAACTACACAGGAGGATCAAAGCCAACTTCATGGCATGCAGGTATGCCGGTGTGATCGGCGCTGTTGACGGGACGCACATACAAATAATTGCGCCATCAAAAGATGAGGACGTGTTCGTCAATAGAAAGAAAGTACATACATCAACACGCAGATTGTTGTTGATGCAACTTTTAACATTCTTGATGTGGTTGCAAAGTGGCCAGGGTCTACCCGTGATCCGCGTATTTTAATGGGGAGCGGTCTGAGGCGTGAGGCGCCTTGTACCAGTTGAGTGTCTTGCTGGGTGACAGCGGCTGTCCCTGCAAGACGTCTTGACACCCTATCTCAATCCACAACCGGGAGCAGTTAAAGTATAACATGTAAGATTACGCTTAGTCCTATGCGTAAAAAACATCGTATTAGCTCTTTGTCGCCTTTTATTTGTTGAATCCATATTTATTATTATTAGCCTATTGTTTACTGTTTTCCTCCATATATGTTAGGGCACACAAAAATACACGAAATCGATTTCATGTCCTGCACGGCGAAATACGCCTCAGCCCAGAGAGGGAAAGTATAGTGATCACTGTATGCGCCACTCTCCACCCCCGGTATGGGCTGTTATTTAAAGTGTTGAATAGTGGAGATATGCTCATCGGATAATAGTTTGCAGTGTGCTTTTAATTGCCTCCTTGAATTAATGCAATTTACGTATTTTTATTGTTTGCTTTTTCTCTCTCTCTTTAACGTGCATATAGGCTACAACGTCATTATCGTGGTCTGCACAAACTTGTCATCATGCCTGTATTCTGCTAACTGCACTGTCCATAACTATTTGATAGGAATTTCTAGCCGAGGCTATTTCCTTGTTCTTCGGCGATTCAGTGGGCTCGTTTCCACAGAGACCGCCTGCTCTGAACAACCAATCGCCGTACTGACCGCTTCCAAACTCGTGCACGAGAATCGACGTAATCCATAGCAACGGCGCGTCACTCTTAGTTCACTCTTAGTGATTTATCCTTAGTATGAGTAGGTCTCAGCGGCTTTGTGAATAACTTTTAAGAAAAAACTCCTACGTAAAATGTTTTAGCGCGAGTTAGGAGCACTCCTAGCGGTAAGATAAAATGCTTTGTGAATACGGCCCCAGATCTTTAGGTTTAAGCTTGCTGATGAATATTAATTTCTAGACAGTTGGTAATTAGACTTGTGTCTATCTGATAGGCTGTGTGATAGGCGATAGTTCACTACATTTACCATGATAAAAATAGAACCTTTTTTAATTTAAATTTTTTATTTTTCTGATATTTAGTTGATATAGAGACAGCCAAACTACAAATGAGAGTCACAGATTACGGTGCAACACCGGGATCAGATGACCCAATTTCAGTCCGATTCCAACACGATTTTGCCGTTGCAGACGCTCTGTATCGGTTTGGGCCGTCGTACCCCGTGATAGTGTGACAACGGGTCAGGGGCCGTATTCACAAAGCATTTTATCTTACCGCTAGGAGTGCTCCTAACTCGCGCTAAAACATTTTACGTAGGAGTTTTTTCTTAAAAGTTATTCACAAAGCCGCTGAGACCTACTCATACTAAGGATAAATCACTAAGAGTGAACTAAGAGTGACGCGCCGTTGCTATGGATTACGTCGATTCTCGTGCACGAGTTTGGAAGCGGTCAGTCCGGTGATTGGTTGTTCAGAGCAGGCGGTCTCTGTGAAAACGAGCCCACTAAATCACCGAAGAACAAGGAAGTAGCCTCGGCTAGACATCCCTCAAATAGTTATGGACAGTGCAGTTAGCAGAATACACGCATGATGACAAGTTTGTGCAGACCACGATAATGACGTTGTAGCCTATGCACGTTAAAGAGAGAGAGATAAACAATAAAAACAATAAAAATACGTAAATTGCATTAATTCAAGGAGGCAATTAAAAGCACCCTGCAAACTATTATTCAATGAGCATATCTCCACTATTCAACACTTTTAATAAAAGCCCATACCGGTTGTGGAGAATGGCGCATACAGTGATTTCGTGTATTTTTGTGTGCCCTAACATATATGGAGGAACACAGCAAACAATAATAAATATGGATTCAACAAATAAAAGGCGACAAAGAGCTAATACGATGTTTTTTACGCATAGGACTAATCGTAATCTGCGTAATCACTTGCATGTTATACTTTAACTGTGCTCCCGGTTGTGGATTGAGAGGTGTCAGACGTCTTGCAGGGACAGCCTGTCACCCAGCAAGACACCCAACTGGTACATGGTGCCTCACGCCTCAGACCGCTCCCCATTAAAATACGCGGATCACGGATAGACCCTGCAGGCCACTTCGCAACATCAAGAATGTTAAAAGTTGCATCAAAAGCAATCTGCGTGTTGATGGAATGTACTTTCTTTCTATTGACGAACACGTCCTCATCTTTTGATGGCGCAATTATTTGTATGTGCGTCCCGTCAACAGCACCGACCACACCGGCATACCTGCATGCCATGAAGTTGGCTTTGATCCTGTGTAGTTGTTGATTGTCCAAAGGAAACCGGATAAACTGTTGGATGATATTAATGGTATTATTTCAGCCTTAACCAACTTTGAACTGAGCTCTGTCAGCTCTTGTAGCCTGTATGTAAATATAGGATCATTGTGGAATTGTGTGTGTGTGTGTGTGTGTGTGTGTGTGTGTGTGTGTATATTTACCTATATGTAGGCTACATATATATATATATATATATATATATATATATATATATATATATATATATATATATATATATATATATGTGTGTGTGTGTGTGTGTGTATTTTTTTATTCTATTTTTATTATTTTATTATTATTGTGTTGTGTTGGTGTTATGGACCTTTCATGAGATGTGTCCTTAATAAAGTTTGAATTTAATTGAATTGATATGTGGTCTACAGAGCGCGTTGATGGTTCGGTTTATGGCTGACTGATGGTTGCGATATTCCTAAATCGTCGGCATTGCAAACTTGCATTTTCCCTGTTGCTAAATATCGTAGTGTTGCCAAACATTTTATTTCCTAATCGAGTTATTCCTGTTAGTCGGGGATGTTATTGCATCCCGCACTAATTCCACAACAAGTTTTATACCCTCACGATTTAGCCTATATCTCTTGATCAATTCACAGTCTTCCATTGTCTCCAAAACATTTCGTCTCGCAGCCATTTTCCGATTCTTTGTGAATAGGTCTTAGTGAGTTAGGAGGACTTTTAGGCTCTCCTAGACTTAGGTGCTACTTTTAGGCCTAAGATCCTTTGTGAATTGCTCTTAGTGAAAAAAATTAGGAGTCCTAAATTTAAGACTGACACGCCCATTATTTTTAGGAGTTTCTCCTAAATTCGCCAGTTAGGAGCTACTTTTAGCGCTAAGATCCTTTGTGAATACGGCCCCAGCAGTCTAGCGTGTTTAAAAAAAAAATTATCATGTGTCAATCGTCATGTGACTACCCTCTAGTGACATCACAAGTGGGAGTGTCCACCCAGATGTATGATGGACAGATATGCCTACCAGTTGGTACAGTCCACTGGATAGGCTGGTAGACTGATCTAGTCATCATTGTTACATTTTGTGTCAAATGATTGATTTCTTTAGCAAGTAGCTGTGTAGTAAGCGGGATAATGTACAGCAAGCCCAGTGGCGGTTCTAGACCAGTTTTAATGGGGGGGCCAGGTTGGGGCCGGCTTTTGTGTTAGAGGGGCACACCGTCATTTTATTATTGATGCAGACTCCTCGTTCGGGGGGGGCCACAGGGGGTCCGGACTCAGAGTTACGGGGGCACTGGCCCCCGCTGGCCCCCTCCCTAGAACCGCCACTGAGCGAGCCGGTCATTATTTCAAAATAAACCCTGACAGGGTGATGCAGGTTCTCACCCTGAATTACCCCTGACATAACTACTAAAATGATAGTGTAAGTGAGCGGAAAATTACCAGTCTCCCAAAACATCCACTCTTTGAAGAGAGAGTTGATGAAGAAGATTGGCGACTGGGTGAAGGCCATCAGGAAGTCGCTAACCGCCAAGTTTATGATGAAATAGTTAGGAGGATTGCGAAGCTTCTTGTTACTGAAACACAAACACAAGCATGGAAGGAATGTTGTAATACAAACAACAACAAAAATAGCAAATGATTACTGTGACCTTTTATTTTAGTCTGGGAATCACAAGCAGGGTTCATTTCCTTTCCTCAGTAATCTCATCCATTGAATGTGTCTCTGTGTGCGATGTGTTTTGGCAGCAAAAATTACCTGAAGCAATTCAGGGGGAAAAAACACATCAAAACAGTCAGTTATACAGTGTCCCTTTTCAACTGCACCTCAGTAAAGGCCTTTTTGGAGGCTTCCAGAGAAGCTGGAAGCCACACCGAACCTTTGCACAATATTTCCCAACATTGATTCTTTCACATGTAATACTGAATAGCCCAATTCAATTGGCGCCCATTTGCCAAAGTAAAAGCCCATCCTGTGGAAAAACAATGGCGACGACACTCCAGAGGTGACCTCCAGAGGTCAAGGGAGCCGGCAACCCGAGCTTCCTTGACAATGTGTGGACAACGAACCACACCACGCCGCTCCCAACCACACCGACGTTGGTTTGCGTGGTTTACTTTACTTTACTTTACTTTATTGATTCTTAGCAGACGCCTTTATCCAAGGCGACGTACAAACAAGATAAAAAACAACATCACCATAAAAAGAACAATCATCGCTAATAATTATTAAAAAGACAATAGCCGATACAGTAGACAGTAGAATGATGGATAAATAAAATAGAAAAATAAAAAAATAATAGAAAGACACTGCATGCAGCTAGCTCAGTTTAGACAGGGAAAGTGCTGGGAGAGACAGGAAAGTGCTGGGAGAACAGGTGTGTTTTCAGATGTTTTTTTAAAACCAGTTAACGCCATTCGCTCTGCCACCAGTCCAGACTGGTGGCAGAGCGAGTGGAGTTTGGCATCTCATTCCACCATTGAGGCAGTAGGAACGAGAGCAGTCTAGACTGAGACCTGGGGGCGATGTTGGCACGCTCATTTGAGGAACGCAGAGGTCTAGAGGGGGTATATGGCTGGATTAACTCACTGAGGTAAGTGGGTGTGTTTAAGTGTGTTGTTAACCCTTGTCGTGCAAAATATGAACTACACACCGGATAAAATATATAAGCTTCTATAATTTGAATAATCCTTTGTAGAAAGTCCCCTTGCACCTAGAGATAGCTCCCTTCCTCTCTCCAATTGAAAGGTGTAAAGTGAGTTAGCCACTGTCTGATACGGAGGCCAGTCTCCTCACTTCTTTATCATGCAGAGTCCTTTAGTCTGCGTCTTGCGTCCTTGCAGACATATCCACTTCTCCCCGTAGTGCATTGCAAATTAACTTTGCTACAGCCATGGCCAATCCTTAGACCCTCAGCATACATACTTTAACCTGTGATGTGAAATAGGATGTAGTCACATGATTAGTGTTAGTTGATTAATTGACTAGTTGATTAGTTGATTAGAATGGCGTTTAATTGTCATATTATTGCATATCGTAATATATGAATCCCCTGTTATGCATTCATAGTATTTTACAGTTTTTGTGTGTGTGTGTGTGTGTATGTGTGTGTTTGCATGTGTGCATGTGTGTAAGTTAAGTGAAGGGGTGTGTGTGTGTGTGTGTGTGTGCGTGCGTGTGTGCGTGCGTGTGTGTGTAGGTTGAGTGACGGGTGTGGGTGTGACACAGCAGTGTGCTGGAAGATGCCACCAGCTCCAGGCCCTAATGCAGGATCCATGTAACAGGCCGGGCCCGCAGGAGTAACACCCTAACTGTGTGACAGACGACAAGAAACCACCATTTGCCTCTTCACGTCCATCAGCCAGTCAGAAACCCAGCAGCCATGCATGTAACAGTAACCAAAAGGTCAGAAATAGTTTGTTTGTTTTTTGGACCTCCATAGTCCAATATCGTTCTATTTAAAGTCATGCTTTACAACAGGGTGTGCAAATATCTAAATAGTTAAAACTTTCAAAGGGAATGTCGGTTCTATTATTTACTACGTTGATGCATAACTTTACCTCAATATATTTTGGAGGATATAGAAATAATAATCCAAATAATAATCCTACAAATCCTTCAGGAACATATGTGTAGAAAGGTCTGAATCATACACATTACCCCATTCATATAATAAGTAATCAATTCAATATCTGTTTCAGATATTTCATTTGTGTATTATTGCCAGATTAAACCAAAGAGTACACTCTCTCTTGTACTGAGTCTCCTATCTGTCTTGTATAGAGTCTCCTATCTGTCTTGTATAGAGTCTCCTATCTGGCTTGTATAGAGTCTCCTATCTGGCTTGAGTCGTCGTATTGAGTCTCCTATCTGTCTTGAGTCTCCTATCTGTCTTGTACTGAGTCTCCTATTTGTCTTGAGTCTCCTATGTCTCATTCAGTCTCCTATCTGTCTGGTACTGAGTCTCCTATCTGTCTTGTATAGAGTCTCCTATCTGGCTTGAGTCTTCTATGTCTTATAGAGTCTCCTATGTCTTCTTGAGTCTCCTATCTTGCTTGAGTCTCCTATGTCTTATAAAGTCTCCTATGTCTTGTTGAGTCTCCTATCCGTCTTGAGTCTCCTATCCGTCTTGAGTCTCCTATGTCTTATTGAGTCTCCTATCCTTCTTGAGTCTCCTATCTTGCTTGAGTCTCCTATGTCTTATAAAGTCTCCTATGTCTTGTTGAGTCTCCTATCCGTCTTGAGTCTCCTATCCTTCTTGAGTCTCCTATGTTTTATTGAGTTTCTTATGTGTTATTCAGTCTCTTATGTCTATCTGTCACTAACAGTTAGCGCACCAGCCCATCCCTCCTAGCGACCACTATGTCAACATGAATCAAAGTCATGTCACTTTATACATACTGTAACTGACAGAGCTAGACTCTTAAAATAATACATGCATATATAAAGTCGGTATAATTGCTGTGATGCCATTTGAGGAAATAATGTTGAGAAATTGTAGCTTATGCAATCCATTTTTGGGTTGCATAAGCTTTCACTTTCTATTTAGGTAAAAAAAATAAGCTATGCAAAACAGCTTTTAAAAACATGAAATAGCATCATGAATTCATAAACCTATTTTGTTAAATGCTCATCCAATTACTGTTTAAAGGAGGCCACTCCTCAAGGGGTATTTTCATGCCAGTTAAAAACAACCTTTTTGAATGACACATGAGGAAATGACTCAGCTTTTTGTTTGCTGAGTAAACGACTGCAGTTACTGTAGTCTCTGTCATGTCCTCTTAGTGAGCACATTTCATACCTTGTGTCAAAAGCAGGGCTTAATTAGTCACAGATTGTAATGGTGACAAGGGAGGTGCCGGATCCAACAAAATAGGTCCTGGATCCTGTTCCAGCAGGATCCGGCACCTCCCTTGTCACTATTAAAATCTGTAAATAAATGTTGTGTAATATTTGGTTCTGTCATTATTTTATTTACAATTGAAGTAACTCGCACCTCAGATTGTCTGGCAGACATCAGCACCTGCACGTCTGCGCACCACCTGAAGCTCAACCTCAACAAGACTGAGCTCCTCTTCTTGCGGGGGAAGGACTGCCCTCACTTGGACCTACTGGTAACTGTTGTGGATGCTGTGGTGGGTCCTTCACCAACTGCGAGGAACCTCGGCGTCATACTGGATGACCAACTGCGCTGCACAGCCAACATCACCGCGGTGACCCGATCCTGCAGATTTGCTCTCTACAACATCCGCCGGATCCGACCCTTCCTCATGAGGGAAGCAGCACAGCTCTTGGTCCAAGCGCTCGTCATCTCCCGCCTCGACTACTGCAACTCGCTCCTGGCTGGACTCCCCGCCTCCGCCATCAAGCCTTTGCACCGCATCCAGACCGCGGCAGCACAACTCGTGTTCAACCTGCCGAAGTTCTCCCATGTGACCCCTCTCTTCCGCGACCTCCACTGGCTCCCTGTAGCGGCTCGTATCAGATTCAGGACGATGGTACTGACCTACAAGGCTGTCAACGGAACCGCCCCAACCTACCTCCAAGCACTAGTCAGACCCCACGCCCCGGATAGAGTCCTCCGCGCAACTACCTCGGCCGGCCGGCCGGTACCACCATCCCTGAGAGCAAGCAAAGGTCGCACAGCCAAGTCACAACTCTTCTCTGTCTTGGCGCCACTATGGTGGAACGAGCTCCCTGCTGACGTGAGGACTGCAGAGTCCATCACCTGCTTCAGAGTTCACCTGGACCCCGCTAAGCATCCTTCCTCTACTACCTCTCCCCCCCCCCCCCCTAATAATAAAAAAACAACAACTTTGCAATCATTCTATGTTTGTATGTCCTGGCTCTTACTTTGATATTCTGCGCTTAGTATTTTCACACTTATCTCCTTTGCATTCTAGCAATCAGTTGACTTAGCAATTAGGTGTGCTTGAAACTCATTCTTGTGAAATCCTTACTCTACTCATAGCGGTTTAGTGTTGCACTTTCTCCTAACAAATGTACTTATTGTAAGTCGCTTTGGACAAAAGCGTCTGCTAAATGCCCTAAATGTAAGTGTAAATGAGAGACACAAGTATGAGAAAAGAGACACAAGTACAGACACAAATCATTCAAAAATGATACAACACTGTCATAAAATGGTCATGTTCACTGCTAATAACAGCTGCTATTATAACACTTCACAGATCCTCTGCAACACCAGCGGGATCCTGTGTAAACGGTACACACGCCTGCTGGTTTGTCATCAGCATCGCCATAGGTGTCCACAGTGTCACATAAATCTCTTGAAATAGCCTCCTTGCCATCGATCATACCCGTTGACACACAGGGATACACGCACAGACACGTTTGAAAAAACGCAATGCTTCATAAAGTCATATTTGGGTGCAGTACGCGGTACGCAGACTACCGGAAAATATCTAAACCCTAGGGCTGGGACGATACGCTTATCTCCCCATTCCATACTATTATGATACTTGGGTGCCGATTCAATATTATGATTTATTATTTTTGTTTACTTTTTTGACACTAGACCTCATGGGAAAATGTTGAATCCTACACTTCTAGAGACTGTATATCATGAGGTATATTTCCAAAAACAATGCACATCACATGTCACTCAGTCTTTCTGACTTTTACTCCAGCAGCATCATTGCTATGCTGGGAGGGATTAAGGGAAGGTTACATGCTACTGGTGATGTAGTGTACTTCTTGTATGCTATACTGGGAGGGTTTAAGGGAAGGTTACATGCTACTGGTGATGTAGTGTACTTCTTGTATGCTATACTGGGAGGGTTTAAGGGAAGGTTACATGCTACTGTTGATGTAGTGTACTTCTTGTATGCTATACTGGGAGGATTTAAGGGAAGGTTACATGCGACTGTTGATGTAGTGTACTTCTTGTATGCTATACTGGAGGGTTTAAGGGAAGGTTACATGCTACTGTTGATGTAGTGTACTTCTTGTATGCTATACTGGGAGGGTTTAAGGGAAGGTTACATGCTACTGGTGATGTAGTGTACTTCTTGTATGCTATACTGGGAGGGTTTAAGGGAAGGTTACATGCTACTGGTGATGTAGTGTACTTCTTGTATGCTATACTGGGAGGGTTTAAGGGAAGGTTACATGCTACTGGTGATGTAGTGTACTTCTTGTATGCTATACTGGGAGGGTTTAAGGGAAGGTTACATGCTACTGTTGATGTAGTGTACTACTTGCATGCAAAATCGATCATCAGGCATTAAGAAAATCATTAAAAAAATGATTTATTGTGATACTCAAGTGAATCGATAAAACCCTGGACCAAATTTCAGTAAGTCTGTGTACTCAACGGTAGTCCGACCCTGTGAAAGACGGAGGGGCATACCAGAAGAAGGCATATATGACCAGGGCGTTGCCGGTCACTCCGATGGCTCCGATGACCAGCACGAAGACGGCAACTATGTAGTGGGCGTGGTCCGGGACGTCCACCTTGTGGTAGAACCCGCGATCCATGTCCATGGCCTGGGGAGACAAGCAGGCGAGCGTGGTCAGCGGCAGGTCCATCTGCACAGCCCTGCCCATTCCCTCTCCCCCTCCCTACGGTGACCAGACGTCCCGGGTTTGTCCGGGATTGTCCCAGTTTCAAGCTGGGTGTCCCGAGTCCTGACAAATATCTGTAAAACTAAAATGTCCCAGTTTTTCTGCGCTGACGTAGACGTTTATCATGTTCTGTCCCACTCATTGTTACCTAACAAACATCAACAATGCACCAGGCGTCTGAATTTAACACTGATTGTGCACACTGTCTGTGTGCCAATCATTCAATGTGTACATTGTGTTGAAAGGTGAAAAGGTGTGCAGAAATAATTGTCCCCCATCCTGATGAAAATGCGTATGGTGCGTGCATAAGCACATACATGTGTGTGTTCAAGAACTGGTTTTAAAAAGTTATCACCCAATCCCCCCCACCCCCCTCTCCCTTTGTACTGTATAACACACTGTCCTCAGACACTGCATTCAGGGCAGGCATGACATAACATATACCGTATAACACACATTGATCAGCAATGAAATGCAAGTTTGGAGTGTGTGGTTAATGGCTGGTTGGAGCAGCCTCAACCGGCCCCAGTCAGACTGATAAGACTCTGGGGCTGGGTGAGGCTGTACCTGTGGTGCGTGAGCGCAATCATGGTACCCAGGATAAACCAGCTATCTACCTGCGCCTTGTGTGTTGGAAGAGCCCCAGCAAAGACACTTTGCTGGGCGTGTGGCAGAGTCAACTGCCACAGTAAGTAAGTAAGTAATACTATTTTTACATAGCACTTGTACAGGTTACAAAGTGTTTTACATCAGCAAAGATACAGAAAAAAGAAAACACCGACACAAAGCAAAGAAAATACATTCAAAAGTACACAGAAAGCATTCAGCAACCAGCCAGTGCCCAGAGCTCACCCATCATATTAAAGAAAGGCCATCCTAAATAAGTGGGGTTTTAGCTGTTTTTTAAAGATATCTGATGGGAAGGGGTAGATTATTCCAGAGTCTGAGGGCCAGAACAGCCCTCAGACTCGGCAGAAATGGGCAGAAATGTCTGGGGAGAAAAGGGGGGTAAGGGAGAAGGGGAAGTACGAAATGGTGACGCTGATGGCATGACGCTGGGTTGTGTGATGCTAAGAAATGTTTCGCTCCGTTTCATGACTTGGTTCAACTGCTGTGGGTTCATTTCATGGCGTGGACTCGCAGTCAGCAGTGGGGTTTTTATTGTTAGTTTGTGTCATCCGGATTCCACTTAGTGTTTCCCATTTACTCCCATGTGTGTTTATAATGTGTCCAGTTGTCTTTTTTGCCAGATGCTGTAGACTGGATGCATCATTTGGTGACTTTGACAGGAAAAATAACAGCATCGAGCATGACAGGTTGAACTGATTTATCCCAAGGCTAGAGCTGTCAAAAATCGCCCAGGATGCAATGCATGAGTCTCCCTTTTTCATGAAATTAAAATGGCATGTGTGTGTGTGTACAGTTCCCTGCCTTTTCCATCGAGACCTTTAGGTTTATTTATAACTGTTCATCAGTGGCATCGCTGCTTCCACTATCCCACCAGTACTCATCAATTCATTGTAAAGATTTTATTGAGATTGTGTCAACATCAGTGCCACGATGTACATGTCGCTCCCTGCTTCTGCCCTTACAGACTACACTCCTTTCTAGGATGTAGGAACAGGAGGGACTGACCGGGGAGACGTGTGACTTGTCTGACCATCAAAACAACCTAAATTGTGATTTTTTTTATTCAAACACTGCAATAGCAGCTGCATTGTTTTATCACTTAACGCCGCATTGCATCACCTGCATCTACAGAGCTAGGCCAACGCACCAAACAACCAGAGACAAAGAGAAAATAGGTTTCAACAAAATGCATTCATCCAATACCAGGAATTGTATAACAGACATGTGAGTGGTTGGGCTCTGCATATATTTATAGATGAATGCTGTACATTTTTGTTGTAACAGCATAGCTGTATACATGCCAAAATAAACTGAAATCGAGATAACGTCTCATAACAAAATCTTATTGAGAATTACGTTATAGTCGTGAAGTCTCTTCTTAGCCATGCAGGACTCAGTATGCATGAAAGACTTAAAATAAGATTTATTTACTTGTACTAATGAGGATATGCATTTGAAATGGTATTTTTTTTTTCTGTCTGCCAGGTAAGCCTCACTCAATTTGATTGCACTGATCCCGCCTGAAACCGCTCTCATAGAAAAAGATAACTTAGCCATAATTGAGTCATACCTACTCATATTTTAGTCTTTATGAAAACGATTCATTATAAAACGATAGAAATATTGAAGCACCGAAAAGCATTGTCCATAATGACTCTGTGAAAAATACAGGTGATTAAAGGACAGCTTTGCTCGATAATTAAATGGACTTGATTGTCATTTCTTTCCATGACCGTTCCTAAAATGGACAGGAGTACTAAGAGGATTTCTTTTGTTGTGTTTGTTGTTAATGTGATGGAGTCAGGAGTGCCCACTGTCTAACAACCTCATGGCTCACATTCTTTACACAATATTCATCCAATCCCATATCCATCCATATCATCGCCTCCATCATTGGACTCACCTGTACTAAGCAGACTGTTCTCACCTCTACACAATCCTCGCAGTCATGACATAGTCAAACACAGAAATGTAAAGTCATTAAAATACCGTGTTTCTTAGAAGTACTTCCTTAATAGATCAAACAAGCCGTGCCCCTATATATGAAATACAATTCTCCAAACATTTTTGGTGTGCATGCATGTGTGCGAGTGAGTTTCATAATACCTATTATTATATTATATTATTATATTATACTATTATTATTATACTATTACCATACATATTATACTAGTATTATATTAGACTGTAGATTATACCTTTTTTAGACTATTATTATATAAACACTTACTTACTGTATTGTGTATTTGCTATTTGTCCTGTATCATACAATCACTTAGGTACAGTATTGTGTGTTTGCTATTTGTCCCGTTTGTGTTCTGTTTGTCCTTACTCTGGCACTACCTTGTATTGTATTGCTCTCTATCTTGGATGTCTCTATCTCTATCCCTTTCTTGGCTGCTTCTGTGCTTCTGTGCCCCCCCCCCCCCCCCCCCCCCCCGGGGGGATCAATAAAGTGCTATCAATCAATCAATCAATACCTAGTAATAAGCAGCGGTGGAAAGTAAGTACTTTCACTCAAGTACTGGTCTTAAGTACACATTTGAGGTACTTGTACTTTACTTGAGTATTTCTATTTTCTGCTACCAAAAATAAATAAATAATAATAATTTTTAACCAAAAATAAATAAATAATAATAATTTTTAAATCCTCTTATGCACTTATTGTATGTTTGTACGTCATGGCACTTTAAAAATTGCACTTAGCATTATGTAGCATTTTTACCCTAGCTATCTTGTTTTTTACGAGGAATGGGTGAATCTTGCAATTATGAGCGCTTGAAACGTGTTCTGCTGACATCCTCGCTGTACCGACAGCGATATGTTGTTGTTTCTCTTCTGACAAATGTGCTCACTGTAAGTCGCTTTGGATAAAAGCGTCTGCTAAATGCCCTAAATATAATGTCTTATACTACTCCACTACATGGAGGCACATATTGTACTTTTTACTCTATAACATTTTTTTTTTACAGCTTTAGTTACTAGTTACTTTGCAGACTCAGATTAACAATACAAAATATAATCAATAAATAAATTATATAATACGGCTTTATTGGCCCCCTAGGGGAAAATCACAAGCTACCCAGCAGTATATAAAGTAATATATAAAATATATAAATACATTAAAATGAGCTCCACATTTACCAGCTGCAACATTAAAGCAATGAACACATTAATGCACCAATAAATATAATCCTATAATATATATTGGTCTGAAATGGGCCATTCTGTATGAGTACTTTTACTTCTGGTACTTTCAATATATTTTGATGCTAATACTTTTGTACTTCTACAAAAGTACCATTTTCAATGCTGGACTTTTGCTTGTAACAAACTACTAGTTGTATTACTACTTTAACTTAAGTAAAAGATATGTGTACTTCTTCCACCACTGGTAATGGGATAATGAGCACAAGGACTTGTCAAGCGAAAATGCACCATGAATGTTGAATGACCAAACATGTGTTAATGTATTATTTATTATGTGTGTGTATCATTTACAGTGCAGCCATTCACAAACAACTTGTCATGAGCAGAGTCAAGACAAATGGATTTAGAATAGAATCAATTCCACGCGGAAATTATGCATGGCAACACGCATATAACTGACAACGATACAAACACAGAGCACCTCAAAAGTGTTTCTGATTCACTGGAAGTGAGAGAGCTGAGAGTGCATCACATGCTTTTTTTTCTTGCTTTTTTTTACAAATAAATGAATAAATAAGCACATAAATAAGGTCACAAAAAAGCCAATTCACCATGCAACCTCAGCCTCTCTGCCTGCTGTGTGTCTGTTAGAAACATTGTACTACTACTGGGATTCTGAATGGGAACTTGTTGGTTAGACGCTCATCACATACCTACAACCACCTGAGAGCTGGTGTGGTACCTCCTCTCCAGCAGACACCCCTCAGGTCTCCTTCCTCCCCCCCGGGCCACGCGTGTTCCTGGGATGGTTTACAAGACGAACAACCCAACTGCGGTTCTTCCGAAAATAGCTTCCAAAAAAGGTCTTCTTCTCTTTCTCCTCAGAAGAAATGTTTTGGTGCCGCTGTCCCAGGAGCACTGCAGGTTGAACAAAACTAAAACCTGAAAAACCCCTCAACGCTCAATTAAAAAAAGGTTGAAATGAGTGACAACACATCGATAGCCTCTGATTCCCCACAAGCTGGTCTGGGATCTCCTTCCCTCAGAGCTAACAGAGGAGGCTGCTGCTGCTGCTGCAGATGGTCCGGTTGATCTGTCTACCCTAGAGGACAGAGGGAACTAGAGGACGGAGATAGAAGGAGATAGAGCGGCAGCAGCGCTACATGACCCACCCACCCCCCGCCCTCCTCCCTCCCCTCCCCTCCCCTCCCCTCCCAACCCACCCCCTGCTGCACACACACACACACACACACACACACACACATACACAGCCATACACACAGCCATACACACAGCCACACACACACATATTTATCAACTGACTGTCTGACTGTCTGTCTGTCTGTATATATGAGTATGCACACAGAAAATTATTGATGAATAACTATTAATAAACAGAGAGATATACATTGATGGACATTATAGATGCACTTTATGCATCACACTTTTAATCTCGACCTCTACTGTGTGGAAACAGTATGTGTGCAGCACATTACTTCTGAGTAGAGTGCCTGCAAAGTGGGATTATAACGCAGCCTCCCGTGAGTTACGTGTGAGAGAGAGCGAGAGAATTGAAAGAGAGAGAGAGAGAGAGACAGACAGACAGACAGACAGACAGAGAGAAAATACAAGAGAAACAAACAGAGACAGAGAGATTGACAGAGAAAGAGAGAGAGAGAGAATGGGAGAGAGAGAGAATGGAAGAGAGAGAGAGAGAGACAAAGAGAGAATGAAAGAGCGAGAGAATCGAAAGAGAGAGAGAGAGAGAGAGAGAGAGAGAGGGGGAGAGAGAGAGGGAGAGAGAGAAAGGTCCTTGTGGTTATGGAGCGAATCAGCACTTGTTCACTGCACATTGTGGTGCGAGGAGACAAGCAGGAGAAGGAGAGTCTTGGGAGAGCGGAGCACTCAGCCAGATAAAAGCCTCCTGGTGATCATCATCTCACACGCACTGAACAGGCGGCTGCACCTCCTCCTCCTCATCCTCCTCCTCATACTTCTATGAAGACATTTCCCTCCATTCCCCCGTGGGTCTTTTATCCACTTTGCTCAAATATCAAAACACCTATCAAACACACTCTCTTCTGCGACCTCCACTGGCTCCCTGTGACCTACACGGCTGTCAACGGAACCGGCCCGACCCACCTCCAGGCACTAGTCAAACCCAACGCCCCGGCTAGAGCCCTCCACACAACTACTGTTGTGGAAAAAACTTTGTACAACATTTAACACTTAACTTAAAATAAGAGAGTTTGGGAGATGTGAAGCATGAAAGGTAAAGACTTTATTTGTACTCGAGAACAAGCACAATTATAGCCGAGTTGGTTTGACAAAGAACTGACATTCTTGACTCAGACTTCAGGTTATATAGGTTACCTTTGTGGTTTCCTCCTCCATGCATTACTGTAATCACCCAATCACAACAACCTATACATTGGTTACCTACCTAAAGATTAGGCTCCTCCCCTGTGGCCCTTTCACAGCTCCACACCAGCTGGGCATACCATTACACTTCTGCAGCACATGTACTTGTGAGATAAAAAATAACTACAAACTAAATCACTGACTTGAGGTAGTTTACATATAACAAATACCAATCTTGAGCAAAGTAACAAATCAAAGAAAACAATTGTACCTGTAACAAATATGAGTCAACATAAAGATGCATGACAACCTGTATGAGCACAATGAAAACCATATCTACCCAATAAATATTCATTCAACCAATTGACTACAATACCACAATTTATGATTGTAGGATCCACTCAGAGTATGCAATGATTAAACTTCAGAGGTAACGTTAACTAATTAAACATGTGTAAGTAGAATAGAGACAAAGAGACAAGAGTGTGTGACTGTAAGTGACTCTTCCCAGGTCTACTTTTACGACAGTCACAGGGTTCTCAGTTGACCCCCCTCTGACCGGGAGACAAAAGGGGTAAATACAGATGTGTGTTTAGACTCATTGGGTGCTTACATTATCTTGCTGTGTCATTAACAACTGCAGGGGGCCATATGGTCAACATAATAGACTAGGTTCATCCCAGTGTCGGCAGGATGGTTACGGGAGTGTTTAGGTGATTTGGTCCCCCTGACCTGTGACCCTGTCCTGTTTCCCTCAGGACAACACCCTGAGAGTCTCACTATATTGGGGGCACTGAACATCAAAGGTTTATTTATGTAAGAGTTTCCCCATCTGTGATTCTCTGTATTTCTCCACACTTTTTAGATTCATATAGCATAATGGCAAGATAATAATTACGTATTATCATTAAATGTAAGGGTACATTTCGCCCACACTACCTCGGCCCGCCGGCTGGTACCGCCATCCTTGAGAGCAAGCAAAGGTCGCACAGCCAAGTCACAACTCTTCTCTGTCTTGGCGCCACTATGGTGGAACAAGCTCCCTGCTGACGTGAGGACAGCAGAGTCCATCACCTGCTTCAGAGTTCACCTGGACCCCGCTTAGCATCCTTCCTCTACTACCACTCCCCCCCCCCCCCCCCCCGCCTTTAATTAAAAAAAAAAAGTATGCCCTGGCTCTTACTTTGATATTCTGCGCCTAGTATTTTCGCACTTATCTCCATTGTATTCTAGCAATGGGTTAACTTAGCAATTAGGTGTGCTTGAAAATTGTTCTTGTGAAATCCTTACTCTACTCATAGCGGTTTAGTGTTGCACTTTCTCCTAACAAATATACTTATTGTAAGTCGCTTTGGACAAAAGCATCTGCTAAATGCCCTAAATGTAAATGTATATGTAAACACAGTGAGACGCACGGCCCGAAACAAGGAAATTGTTGCATAAAGACAGAAGAAATATGTGCGTGTTAAAGAGCTCTGACCACACAATCCACTCTGTTCCTGAGCCTCATGGGTTAATTGGGGTTTCATTGAATGATCTGGGTCAAACGCAATGTTCGTTATCACCAGCTGATCCACAGCAAAAGGCCAGTAGCATCATGGGAACCACAAAGATAAATTATTTTCCCAGATCATGCTTCGGACAAAGGAACCTTTCAGCGTTATCATTTGCTGCTTGCAAGTTTGTGCTTCAAAATCATGGACCAGCCAATACGAATGCAGAGGTGTTGGACAGGGGCTTCTGTTGTCTCTGGGGTCTCTGTCTCTGGGGTCTCTGTCTCATGGGGTCTCTGACTCTGGAGTCTCTATCTCTGGGGTTTCTGTCTCTGGGGTCTCTGTCTCTGGGGTCTCTGTCTCTGGGGTCTCTGTCTCTGTTGTCTCTGTTTCATGGGGTCTCTGACTCTGGAGTCTCTATCTCTGGGGTTTCTGTCTCTGGGGTTTCTGTCTCTGTGTTCTCTGTCTCTAGGGTCTCTGTCTCTGGGGTCTCTGTCTCTGGGGTCTCTGTCTCTGGGTCACATATCCTTGTTTGGTAGCGGTGGGTGTATTCTGGTATGTCTACCAGAATGGGTCCTAAGGTGACCCAAGCCAGCTCACTTAGCCGTCCAATTACTGTCAAGTTGGGTTGTCACTCCTGTTGAAGTGTGAAGAGAAAGAGAGAGCGAGAGTGAGAGAGAGAGAGAGAGAGAGAGAGAGAGAGAGAGAGAGGAAAAGCCATTTAACACAATAGATTTTCCTCTGGGATGTCACCATTGTTAAGAGCAAGCAGTTATCTATAGTAGAGCCACTATAGAAAGAAAGACTTGCCAATTATGTGTCACTTTTACATCCTTTCACTGATGGAAGAAACACCTGAGGGTGTGGTGAGACATTTATATGTGCATATATACTGTATAAGCCTAGAAAAAATACCTGGAGCTGTGGAACTAGCATAGGCCTACATTAAGCTATAATCATGGGGACAGGATTTAAAGAAACAATTGAGATTTGGTTAAATTATTAAAACATACCAAGATAGCGTTGCATTCGTGTAAATAGGATGTTACACTGGTGACCACTGCGTAATTTTCATGCATTTAGATTTCCACAGTTTAGACACACTTGAACAGGCTGGAATGAAAGGCTGTATAACACCAAGTGTGACCATACAGCGACTGTACGCCCAGACCGATGATGATACATGCATGCAGCAAATGTTTCTAATGGGCTGCGATTGGCTCAGCCTGTGTATTGTGTACGTCTAGGCATAGCATCAGAGAGCATTAAATCAATTATGAAACGGCTGTGGAGCAGTTCAAAATGAAGGGCTGACAAAAGTACTTTGTCTGCAGAACTGCATAGTCACATCGTAAACCTCAGGACACACACACTCTGAGAGCCAAAGGGTCTAATATTTTGTCATGCCGACCTGGTCAGTAGCAAATTTAAAAGTCAAGCAATTTTATTTTTTTCAGACATGCAGTTTAAACAGGTATGCACATTAGCTGCTGTTGATGGTAGGCCAATGCAATACTAGCGCAAACTATTCATCCAACTAACCAAGGCTTCACAAGTCATTGCTGACCTTCTGCATACAGCAACCAATAAGCCAGTACAATGATCATGTTAATAATATATTATTATTTAATTGGACCCATAATGAATTTAATATGTGTAATAGCATTAATATTTAAATGTCCACTCACACTCGGTGTATATATATATATTGTCTACCTCAATGCGCAGTGTAGAATTAAACAGTAAGCCAGGAGAGACCATGGTTTATGGTTATTTTAGCACAGCTAAGGGGCGCGAAAAAAACCTCAAACGGTTACTATGGGCTACCTAGTAAGATTTCACAAAATAAACACACAGCAACATAAAATAATGCGACCATTTATTGAGAAAAAAATCATCACTCTTCTGCCAAGCAATATAGTCCCTCAAGACAGCAACATGTTTGCCAAGCAACACAGGCTAGCATACAGGCTAATCAGGCTTTAAATATTGGCGGCGCGGTGTTATGCGGCCACAGGTGTGTGTTTATAGAGTACTTAACAGCTTATTTAACGGCGTCGAGCCAATCAGAATTAAGGACCAGAACTGTCCGTTTTATAACTTTCCTCTTTAAAAACAAGAAAAAGCCCAACGTTTTTTTTTTACTTTGTTACCAAACATTCAGTCTGTGTCTACAGACTGAATGTTTGCCATTCAAATGTGTTATGTAATATCCGAGGGGATTCACTATTCATTGAACTGAAGTACTGCCCTGTCCCTAGCAAGGATTTACTGTTAAAGACCAGAGGCAATGTAAAAAAGATTATAATGTGTAATGTGTACAATGTGTAAAAGATTATCAATAATACTAAAACCAATCATCGTGTAGCGTAGGGGATTGGTGGGCGGTCGACTGCTATGTTAAGAGCAGACTTAAGTCCTACATTACAGGCATATGTAGGCTACATACATACACACATACACACTCAAAAACAAAGTGTTTTATTTGTCAAATGTACATTCTGACACGGGGTCATTCTGGACAGTGAAACTCTTGTGACAAGGCAAGCGCAATCAACGTAGTGTGCATTAGAAATAAAAATAGATAATTACAATACATATGTAGCGCCCCCTAGCTGCCCTTAGCTGTGAATATTGAGGTGCGCTCCTGAATTCTTGTGTGTGTGAGAGATCGCTCTCTCTAATATTAATTAATGCACTAAATTGTATGCAGCCTAATGCAATACTAATGGTTGTTCCTTTAATGAATTAACCCTAACCCTTTTTATTAAATTACTATTACTTATTACTATTTACCCCTTATTATTTATTACTATTTACCCCTTAACTATTTGCTTAAGTGTTATCAATACCAAAACACGATACAATACACGATACAACACAATAACAGGCAAATATTCAAGATCATTCAGTTAGACAATTCATATAGAAATATTAAATACAAAACATAAATTCACCATGACATCAAATATATTATTAAATTGAAAGTTCAATTGCACAGGAAATTAAACAGTACCATACCATATTAGAACCTTTTCAGACCTAAAACTAAGCCGGCATAAACTAAATAAATCCCATGAAATGGAATAGACCAACCCATGTCAGAGTCAGAGGTAACGTTGCAGGCCCGTAGCGTCGCTTGGGAGCGGTGAGGCCTAAAACACAATCGCCGCTGCGCTAGCCTAGAAATCTAGACGCCCCTAGCAGCAGCAAATTTATTTTGCAGCCAGGTGGGTCTAGCACTGCTCCGTCGGCTTTCTGTGCTGGAAACAGAAAATCTGTCAGACCAATCACAGCGCGAGGGGCGGAGTCGGAAGCCGGGCTACCATGACGACAGAGTTGCGACGGTTCTGTGTTAGAGGTAAACAATGGCTGCTGCTGCTGGCAAACAGCTGTCTTTCCACTCGGCTTTGGCCGCGACTCTTCAAGACTTGAAGTTAACATTTTCTTTGAGAAAAGAACAAAGAACGGCACTGAAGTCTTTCCTCGAAAAGAAATATGTATTGGGAGTTTTGATTAATTACATAGACAGAGCCGTCGCTACGTCACCTTCTTCGTTGCTCTGATTGGTTGTAGCGCTATCCTATTGCGTGCAGCGGGAACTGCAACTGCCAATGGAGCAGTGCCGGACCCTACATCTTTCTGAGTGGGTCTGGCTTGCCAGGCTACCGCTTCGCGCCAATGCGTAACAAAGAAAACTCACGCCATCACTGGTCGTCGTCCACGCCGTGGCAGCGCGGTCCTAGCGTTGCGGGTGCACGAGACCGTCGTCGCAGCTCAGCAGAGCAGTCCAGGAGAGGCTGAGCTTGTAGAAGAATTGCCCTGGTGTCCGCCGAGCAGGCAACTCACTGGCAACAGGTCCGGAAGCTCGGGCTAGCGCGCGTTGACCAGCCGTCCTCCTGTTGGTGAAGACTCTAGCCGAGTCCTTCACAACTGACGCACATAAACGCTAACAACGTCACTCAAGAATACTTATCTAAACCGCACTGTCCGTGTGTTCAACAGCATTCAAAAGAAACACGCATTAAAACTTGGCGTACTACGAAATTCTAACGTGCTTCACGTGCTTTTAAATCAGAACTCAACTAAGTTCCTATCATGAACTAAGGATGAACTATTTTTTTCCTAGCTTGATGATAATGCCTCTATGAACTATGGTAAGTGGTTACTCACTTGCCTTTCCAGGTTCATCATAAGTAAGTCTTAATACTGGTTTTACTTGTCTTTTATCAGTTGTTCTTGGTCTAAGTACTCTATTTACTTTTGTTTTAGAGCTCAGTTTTTATTTTGGTGCAATATTTGTTTTAGAGCTCAGTTTTTCTTTTGGTGCAATGACAACATTTCTTCTAGCATCCAGATCTGTTTCGGAATCATAGGAGTCCGAATCTGCATTACCTCCTTCGTCTTCTCTGTCGGCCTCCAGCTCTTCAGCTGACTGGACAGGACTTGGATCTATGGCGTCTTCATATTCTGAGCTCACAGAGACTCTATCTGACACTTCTCTCCTCTTCTGTAGGCTTTCCAGATACTCTCGGTATGGCCTACGAGACTGGCCACACTCCATGTCAGACGAGGAATCTGTCATCCCTGGGACTTCTTCTCTTTGACTCATGTTCTGTTGTCTTTGTCTAGTTCTGGTTGAATGTGTTCTTGGTCTCACAGGGGTTTCTTCACATGCTTGATCAACTGGTATCCTGACAGACTGCCCGATAGGTAAGATGTGGTCACGATGGATGGTCCTTACTCCGCCTTTGCCTCCCTCAGGTTTTACACGGAATACAGGTAAGTTTGGCATCTTTCCGACAACTACATATGGTATGGAACTCCAACGACTTTCAAGCTTGTGTTTCCCTTTTAGTCCTAGATTCTTCAGAAGAACACGGTCTCCTTCCTGTATGTTCTGAATGCTGACCTTCTGATCATAGGCTTTCTTGTTCCTCAAGTGAGTCTTGTCTGCAGCTTGACTAGCAAGTTGGTATGCTCTTTGCAGGTCACGCTTCAGGCCTTCCACATATTGGAAATGGTTTGCCTCCTGAGTTCTATCTTTGGAGGTTTCAAAGCACAGGTCTACAGGTTGTCTTGCTTCTCTACCGAACATCAAATAATAAGGAGTATCCTGTCGCATCACTTTTTGTGCTGTTGTAAGCATGCACTAAGGAAGGTACATGCTGACTCCAGGATCTCTTCTTCTCTTGGCCTAAAGTACCAAGCATAGAGAGCAGAGTACGGTTGAAGCGCTCTGGCTGGGGATCCCCTTGAGGATGATACGGAGTCGTTCGTGATTTCTGTATGCCCAAGGTTGTCAGCAGCTCTCTTATCAGTCTCGACTCAAAATCTCTTCCCTGGTCAGAATGAATCCTAGCAGGCAAGCCATAGTGGACAAAATACTTCTCGACCAGGATCTTGGCTACCGTCAGAGCTTTCTGATTCTTTGCAGGAAAGGCTTGAGCATATCTGGTATAGTGATCGGTCACGACCAAGACGTTACTATTGCCTCTGGAATCGGATTCCATTGACAAAAAGTCAATACACACCAGGTCCATAGGACCACTGCTGGTGATCTGATGTAAGGGAGCGGCTTTCTTGGCAGGTGTTTTACGAGTGATGCACAGCCCACAGTCTCTCACATATGCCTCTGCATCATTAGCCATTTTGGGCCAATAGAATCTCGCTCTTAGGAGTTCAGTGACCCTTTCCACTCCTAAGTGGCCCATTTCGTCGTGAAGAGAATGCAACACTACTTCTCTGAACTCAGCAGGTAGCACAAGCTGTAGTGCCTCCTCTGCAGCTTTCTTGCTGGTTCTGTACAGAAGTCCATCTCTCATCACAAGTTTGCCAACTTCCCTCTTCATCAGAAGCATCTCTGGGTGTACATCTTTGTTGCTAGGCCAGACTCCCTGTTTCACTGCCTCAATCACACGTCGGATCACACTATCCTTCTTCTGGGCAGCCATCAAGTCAGCTTTTGACAGTTGCTCCAGTGAGGTCAGGTGTATCTGAGATGGAAAGGCATACACATCGGGAATACAGGCTGGCGTAGCTCCGAATTATTCCACATATCTGGGGGAAGTATACAAGGATTCCTCAACTTGTATACGCCGACATATGGACTTCACCACGTTTGGAGACATGCTATCCCACTCCTCAACATCTTCGGGAAAGTTGCGAGAGAGCAGGTCAGCATCTATGTTTGCTTTACCAGGCCTATACTTTACGTCAACGTCATAGGTGGCCAGGGCTGCAAGCCAATGATGACCTGTCGCACTGAGCTTGGCCGTGGTAAGTACGTACATCAAAGGGTTATTATCGATGCGTACCGTGAACTTGGCTCCATAGAGGTAGTCGTGAAATTTATCAACGACAGCCCATTTAAGCACAAGGAACTCTAGCTGATGTATAGGATATCGTTGTTCAGGAGAGCTCAACTTTCTGCTGGCAAACACCACTGGTCTTAACCCTTCGGGGTGTTCTTGATAGAGAACGGCACCAAGCCCTTTGAAACTTGCATCTGTGTGTAGGTCATATGGCTTATTGGCATAAGCAAATGCCAACACAGGCGCGTTAATCAGACATTGAATAATTTGATTGAAAGCGTCCGTGCAGGACTGGTCCCATCGGTTATTGAATGGTTCTGAATCCTTAAAGTAGGTCTTGGTCTTGTCCAGGACTGGCTTCTTTCCATGTCGGGTAGGTGCATATCCCTTGGTCAGTTCCGTGAGGGGCTTAACGATTGCTGAGTAGTTCTCTATAAAGCGTCTGTAGTACCCACAGAAACCTAAGAAAGATCGCAGTGTCTTCAGGTCTGTGGGCTTCAGCCATTTAGCGACTGCTTCAAGCTTCTCAGGGTCAGTGGCAACGCCCTCAGCGGAAACTATGTGACCCACATACTTTACCCTGGGCTGACAAAATGGACATTTGTCAAGGGAGAGTTTAAGCCCTACCTCTTCAAGCCTGTCTAACACCCGCAGGAGGTGCTCTTCATGCTCTTCCAGTGAACATCCAAAGACTATGAGATCGTCTAAATCAGGGATTCCCAAAGTGTGGTGCACGCACCCCCAGGGGTGCGCGAGAGGAAAAATGTAATGGCGGTCTGGTGTAATATTACACAATTACAGTGCTGTTTTTTAAGTGGGATTTTTCCATACAATAAAAAAACATGAACAGTAAACATTTCCTTTGTAATCCCTTTTATTTTAAATAAAAAAACTATAATTTCTTAGTTTTTGATAGAAACGTAGAAGTAGACAGCTGCTGTCTTCTTCTTCTACGCACTGCTCTCTTCTGCTACGCACTGCAGGCCGCTAGGCTATATGCGTGCCAACTCGTTTCATTCATTCCTTATATATTATATATAAATATGCTTAACTGGCTGAAATCAGGGAAAGTGTCAAGTGGGACGTCTTATGATAAAGTTGTTAGTCACGAAGGAGGAGAGGGACCAAGAGAGAGTGAGGATTTGGAGACAACAGAGACGGAGAGAATAGAGAAAGAAAATGAGCGGGAGTCAGACGATGCGCCAGAGGAAACCGAAGAGGAGGGAAGGAGGTGGCAAAAAAGAGGTGATGAGGGTGAACACCAGACGGGAAAAAAAAGAAGGAAATATGATGACAATTATCTGGGTCTGGGCTTCACTTGGATCGGCGATACAGATTGCCCAAAGCCTCAGTGCGTGGTGTGCAGTGAGGTTCTATCAAACAGCTGTCTGAAGCCATCTTATCTCCGTCGTCACCTGCACACGAAACATGGCAATTTAAGTCAAAAGCCCCTTACATTTTTTAAAGCACAGTTGGTGGAGTTGCAGAAAAGCCAAAAACAAATGCAGTTTCATTCATGCGTTGGGTCTACGAAAGACGCATTACGGGCTTCATATCTGCTCAGTTACAGAGTAGGGAGAAAGGGGCTGCCGCACACAATTGCCGAAGACGTGTGTTTGCCAGCAGCCAAAGAGATGGTGGCGTGTATGATTGGAGAGAAAGGCAAAAAAGTTGGACATGATTCCTGTGTCCAATAACACTGTGTCGCGCCGCATTGATGCCATGTCTGAAGACATCCTGGCTACACTAGTCAGCCGTGTGAAGAAAAGTGAGTTTTACTCTCTGCAAGTAGACGAGTCTACAGATGTTTGAATTTTTTTGAATTTGAATTTTTATTAGATTTCAAACATAGTGTCACAAATTAAGATAATCACAATCAAGAAACATGGCACCAGATAAAAATCATGAGGATTGCACTTAAAAGCATTACTTAAAACACTTATTTCCAAAGTGGTCCTCGGTGTTACAAAACAAAGACATAGAACATAGAACAAATATGCAGTCTACCTCCCTAATTCTATAAAGAAAACCTAAACCTATCTCTATCTCTATCTCGACATCAAACCGTTAATTGTTCACTTACTGCAATAATTCTCCCCACAGATGTGCCTTCACTTTGGCTTTGAATATGTTTTTTGTTTGGCTCCGTTTGATATGCAAGGGTAGATCGTTCCATATTGGAATACCTGTGTAGAAGAATGAGCTCCTGGCTAGCTTACCCCTGATTAACGGGATGCTACATGACATGAGACTAGCTCTCGTGTTGAGGTTGTGCTGATCTCTCACCATATTTACGTTGCTATTCATATATTCTGGGGCTCTATTATAAACTATATCATACATATGGTTGAGTTTTAGCTGTTTTACTCTACTTTCTACTGATAGGATTCCTGCTTTTTTCATTTCTGTTGGTCCAATGTGTGCCCTAGAAGGTAGGTCCAGTAGGTACCTGATTATCTTGTTCTGTGCTACCTGCATTTTGTTTTTTACCCTGACAGAGAGTCCACTGAACCATGCGGAGCATGCGTAATCAATGTTGCAAATCTGGCCAATCTTCCTCTGTATGTCTGTTACCTTTTTGAAGGAACGGTACAAGAAGATTTTTTGTTCTGTCGGCCCCTTGCTACCCGAACAACAGGACAGGAAATCTTCAATTTAATTGACGCTTTTATATGGACCCATGGGATCGACTGGGAGCGCTGTGTGGGAATTTGCACAGACGGGGAAAAATCAATGACGGGGAAACACACGGGGCTTATAGCTCATATCAGGAGAGTCTGTCCATCCATCAGCTGGTTACACTGCAGTATTCACAGAGAGGCCCTCGCAGCCAAAAACATGCCAGCTGATCTACTTGCAGTGCTGAACGACGCAGTCAAACTGGTGAACTTCATTAAAGCTCGTCCGCTAAATTCAAGAATATTCAAACTGTTATGTAATGAGATGGGCAGCGAACACAAATCACTGCTGCTGCACACAGAGGTGCGTTGGCTGTCCCGTGGCAAAGTGCTGACAAGGCTCTTTGAACTCCGGCACGAATTGCAGCAGTTTTTTGAGGAGAATCTGTTTCATTTGGCCTCCAGTATGCATGACGAAAAGGCTTGCCTATCTAGCGGACATCTTCTCAGCTCTGAATGAACTCAATCTAAGTCTGCAGGGAGTCAGTGTAACTGTGTTCAACACACAAGACAGGATTGAGGCCATGATAAAGAAGCTACCCTTCTGGGCGAGTTGTGTGAGTGGGAACACACACCTGTGTTTCCCTACGCTTCACGAGTTCTTGGGGGAAAATGACGTGGACGTGGGTGAGCATGTGAAAAGTCTCATAATTGAACACCTCAACCAACTCGCCGAGCAGCTACGGAAACACTTCCCACCTATGGACACATCTCGCGCTTGGATTCGCAATCCATTTGAAGTTTCCCTGCCCGTCCCACAGCTCCATGAGCAGGAGCAGCTGATCGAGCTGTCATCTGATGGAGCACTGCAGTTAGTGTTCAAACGAAAGCCACTTGTGGATTTTTGGAACAAATCACTGACATCATACACAGTCTTGGCAAAGCAAGCCTTGAGAGTTTTGATGCCCTTCGCCACAACTTATCTCTGTGAGGCTGGTTTCTCTGCTATGGTAGCAGTTAAAACTAAACATCAGCGTCCAGTTCCGCCCCCAAGAGGATGACAGCCTAACTTTCGAGCTCCCCGATGGTTTTGTGAAATAACCTCCTAATAATTTAATAGGGTCAAACCCAGTGAATAATTTGATAAATAATGCAGCGGGGGGTTAGCACCAGAAGTAAGACGGCAACGAACATGGCAGAAACGTATCATGAAGCGAGTGAAAGCAGCCAAAGTGACTCTCCTAGCCCACGTGCACTTGACGAAGACGGCCCAGAAGTTAGCTTGCGCTGCATCCTCAACGAACTCTGTGAGTTCAGAAAGGATAACAAAACACAACTCTCCGGCATCACACAGGAGTTAAAAAGAACAAACGCCAGACTGGACGAAGCAGAGGGGAGGATTGGTGAGACGGAGACCGTGCTGCAAGCAGCATCCACGCTAATAAAGCGGCTAACCCAGCGCCAGGCTAACCTTGAAGCTAGGCTAATAGACCAGGAGGGCCGCGCACGGAGGGATAACCTGAGGATTTACGGGATAGCGGAGGATAAAGAGGGGAGTGACATGTTGAGCTTTTTGGACAAGTTGCTGAAAAGTACACTGGACTTCCCCCGAGAAGGAGAGCTCGGGATGGAGCGGGCACACCGGGCACTGGGACCAAAGCCCAGCGGGCAGCAGAAGCCTCGATCTATCGTGGTGAAATTTGGGAGCTACCGGATGAAAGAAGAGGTACTTTGGAGAGCCTGGCGGAAGAAAGAAGTGCTTTGCGACAATGTCCGCTTCTATGTCGACCATGACTTTCCTTCTGAAGTGCTGAAGAAACGCGGGGAATACGCCGAAGCCAAGAAAGTGCTGAAAGAAAGACAGATCAAGTTCCAGACGCCCTATCCTGCAAAGATGCGCGTATTTTACAACGACGGCACCCGTCTATACCAGGATGCTGCAGAGGCAACGAGAGATATGGTCGCACAGGGATTTTCAGTGGCTGTGGTGAAATCCGCCAGCGCTCCGGATCAAGAGGAAATCGGGCTTCTATCTACATGGCAGCCGGCAGCGGGGAGACGGCGCGACCGCCACGGAGATCAACCCGATGCAGCGGACGGCTGCGCTCAACCCAAGAGAAACCCCCGCTCCCAATATAAAGAAATACTCCAGGGGCCTCATGTACGAAGGCTTGCGTGGATTTGTGCGTGGATTTTGGCGTATGCCAAAACCCCGAAAATGTCGTACGCACAAATAATTTCAGATGAATGAAAGTGTGCGTACGCATGGATCCGAGCACGTTTCTTTTGTACATCCCGATCAACGTGGAATTGAGCGCACGTGCAAATGTGGCAAACTCCTCCCTGGCCACGCCTCCATTTAAATATGCTAATCTATTTAAATAGGCCCGGGACCTGCGATTTACCTCTTTATCCGTTAGTTAAAATCAGCAAACATGAGTAAGAAAAGGAATTTCACACAGTGCGAATTAGAAATTCTAGTTAATGAAGTGGAGACGCGGAGGGAGGTTTTGTTTGGTACCCTGTCCGCAGGGATAAATATGAAAAGGAAGCGTAGTGAGTGGGAGCGTGTGTGCGACGCTGTTAATGCCGTGGGGTCTGAGCAGCGCACACACGCAGAGATCAAGAAGAAGTGGTCCGATGTGAAGATGGAGGTGAAGCAGAGGGTTTCTGCCCACCGCCGAAGCGTGACCGCCACTGGTGGGGGGACAGGAGTAAAGGAACTCTCCCCCTTTGACCAGCGAGTGGCCTGTTTGGTGGGTGACACAGCTCTCACCGGAGTGGTGGGAGCCCATGAAGGGGACACAGATTATCCCCACGGTAAATATGCTTGACTCATAAATGTTGTAATTATACTGGTCATACAATTGGCTTCTCACAATACACATAGCTCGTGCGTAAAGATGCCAGGATATTAAACACTTTGACACATGTTTAATTACTTATTTCTTTTTTATTTCTCAATAGACGATAAGACAGCAGTGGGCCCCGGCCCCTCCACCGTCTCCACCGGCCCCGGCGTCTCCACCGGCCCCAGCGTCTCCGGCGTCTCCACCGGCCCCGGTGTCTCCACCGGCCCCAGCGTCTCCGGCGTCTCCACCGGCCCCGGCGTCTCCACCGGCCCCAGCGTCTCCGGCGTCTCCACCGGCCCCGGCGTCTCCGGCGTCTCCACCGGCCCCGGCGTCTCCACCGGCCTCGGCGTCTCCACCGGCCCCGGCCCCTCCACGCCAGCTGCTGACCACCCGACTGGCCGTGTCCTCACCCGAGCGGTCCTAGAGTCACAGGGGGAAATAGTGAGAGCCATCGGTGGCATCAATGATCGCCTAGACCGATTAATTAATGTCCTCAGTGATATCATCACATCAATAAATGCACTTGTGAACAAGTAAATTCTGTCCTTGCCTCTTTACATGTTTGAAATTACATTCTGCCGGGCCCTGTATGGCTTCCCGGGGTGGGTTGAAGTTGACGGGTCCGGCATCCGGTTCCTCCAGTGGGGGGATGTGCTGCTCTGGCAGTGGTATGCCATGGCGGTGTGCCACGTTGTGGAGGACGCCACAGGCCATCACAATGTGGCACACCTTCTCAGGTCGGTAGAGCAGCACACCCCCCGACCTGTCCAGGCAGCGCCACCGTCCCTTCAGTAGGCCGATTGCCCTCTCCACGACAGCTCGAGTGTGGGAATGGAGGTCATTATACCTCCTCTCTTGGTCGGTGTTGGGGTCCGCAAGAGGGGTCATCAGCCACGTTCTTAGGGGGTAGCCACGGTCCCCTGGGGTCATATGAAGGCAGAAGACAATACACCACTTAAATGAACCTCAAGTAATGCAATAGTGCGCCGCGGCTGACATTTCCAACTTTACGCCCGCTTTTACTGACATGAATACTGAGCAGGGACAATCAGGGACTTGTTAGAAAGCTGTGCAGCTGTAATTTCACCAGCAGAAAACAAACATTTGAATGCGCACATGCCCAAATGTGCATTGCGCTGGTTTACATACGGGACAATCAAACGAATAAACGGTTTACTCACCCAGAAGCCACCCATCGCGCACCACGCCAACCATGCTGTTGGTCATTACGAATGAGTCATGCGTTGAACCAGGCCACCTTGCCACGATGTTAATTAGCTGCATTTGCGCATCACAGATGATTTGTACATTAATTGAGTGAAAATGTTTCCTGTTAACGTAAACAAATTCATTCTGTGATGGCGCTTTTATAGCAATGTGTGTGCAGTCAATAGCCCCGATTACATTAGGGAAACCGGCTCTCGCTGCAAATTGCGCTTTAATGTCGGCCTGTTCAACAGCATTGTATGGGAATTTGATGTACCTGGATGACATTCGGATGATTCCGTCCCACACAGCTGGCATGGCTCGGCTCAGGGTGGACTGGCACACTCCTGACCGGTCGGCCAGCTCCCGCTGGAATGCCCCTGTTGCCAGGAACCCCAGCGTGGTCAGCACCTGTGTGGGCACCGACAACCCCTGGCTCCTCGCCGTGTTGCGCTCAAGGGCCGGCCGCAGCTCTGCGCACAACTCAAGTAACACTTGCCTCGGAAATCGAAATCGGCTTATCAGCCAATTGTCGTCATTCGCAAGCAAGTCATCTCGTTCCCGAAATAATCGCTCGCGTCGGATTGCACCATTAGCAAGATCCTCCAATAACGCTAACGCTGCCATCGTTAATACAATTTTCTTCATCACATTGCGCATGCTTTTATACCCATATTTAATTGCAAACAGATTGTGTGTTAATTGTTCATAATTGTGTCTCTAACGTGCACATCACTCTGATGACTAATTGTTTTTGACATTATTAACAGTTTCCCAGCGTCACCTCTAAGTGTCGCCAAAGGAACAATAGCTGTAGAAACGTGCGTACGCCAGCTATGAAGTTGACGTGAGGCACCGCACATTTCCACGGTCATTTCACGTTTCATACATCTGAACGTGAGCGTGGAACGTCATTTTTTTTTGCGTACGCCACGTTTTTGTGCGTACGCAACCTTCGTACATGAGGCCCCAGGAGTTTAGGAGGCAGGTGCCCGGGGCAGGAGTGACTACAGCCACGCTGTAGATGCAGATAAGTGGTATTTCACACCCGGACGGCTGCGCCCCACACTGAGTGTTTGTTCAAGAAAAGTTATAGGGCTTCACATATCCACGAGTCGTCCTACAATATCATTTTGACTAATTAAGAGTCGGGACTTGTTAGTGGGCGAACAATCCACGTTTTGTTTTGTTATTACCATAGTTATGCGACCACAATTAAGGGCCCCACCGCGGCTGCGACGTGGGTTTCTCCCTTACGAGGGCTTTGACTTTCCAGAGTCCCGCAAGGCTCCTTTGAGACGAGCCTCACCACCGGAAACAACTGTTCCTTTTCGTTTTGGTGGCGTGTTGATAAAGACTGTTTCAATTTGTTCTTACTATGTCTGTTTTTTGGGAGAGATGTCTATAGTGTATAAATCCAATGCCAGCAGGGACACAGAGAGGGTGGATTTAACTAACGTGGTAAATTATGAATAAGCAAATCCTTAAGGTAGTCTCACTTAATGTAAACGGTATTCTAAACCCAGCAAAGAGAAGTAAAATACTGTCAAAAATGAAAAAGGAAAGTGCTCAGGTTGTGCTCTTACAAGAGACACATCTCACTCCATCAGAACATGAGAAACTTAAAAGAATGGGATTTTCAAAGGTATATCATTCATCTTACAAATCAGGGCATAGAAGAGGTGTAGCAATTTTGATTTCACAAAAAGTGTCATTTGAACACATCTCAGAGATATCAGACAAAGAAGGAAGGTACATAATGGTTACAGGGAAAATTGAGGATACAGTCATAACACTAGGTAGCATCTATACACAGTAGCGTGCGGTGAGCCTCAATTTCAGTGGGGCGAAGCTACCCGTGTGGCCGACCACGCCCACAATATGTTTTTTAATGTGTATTTTTGAGCTACATTAATAGATGTTAACTAAACTAATTATGAACAAAAATACCGAAACGTGCTTTGAAGCTTTGAACGTGTCAGCCGCAACACATCCATGATGTCGGGCGAATTAGTATGTGCAATGGAAACACCAACCAGGTCTGGAATCATCTTTAGCTCGAGCTGTATAATACAGTAACGAAGTGTATAGACCCCTTCGAGTGCAACGTCACAGAAATATGCGCACGCGTCTTGGGGTCAGAAAAACACCTACTCACATAGACTTCCACTAACGAAGTCCAAACAAAAAGTCTAAAATGCCGACCTGTAGCGCTGTTGGATGTGAAAATAGGACCAGCAGTGGCGTTGACCAGATTAGGACGTTGTCCACTGGTTTAAGAATAAATAAATAAACTTACCCCGCCATGCAGGTGCAGTTAGCCGTGTGAATGTAGCACTTCTCCTTGTTGTAGATCACCCATGCCTTGTACAACCATGTCTTCTTCCCTTGACGCTGACTCTATAGGCGTCCAGCGACTTGTATGCGCATAGACTTTCTCGAGTGTACGGGCGGTTTATCTATAGTGAATAACTGGCCACTGGATATCTGCCATACTGTCATCTACCCAATCTTTAATGGAAGCTGGGTCTGGCAAACTATCGCCGTCAGCCAATACCAATTTGTTGAGATATTGTTCCCGGTCCTTAATCGGCAACGAGAGAGCATATTCGGAAATATTCTGAGGAGAATCGTTGACAGCCATGTACTTCACTTTGTTTTCTGACCCCATTAGGCGCGAAAAGACGTGTGCGCACTCTCGTGGCTTGGAATGTTTACAAACAATGAAAGGGTCTATTGGCGGAGTAATTCTAGTTGACCATGGGGCGGATAAGTTGACGACCATATAGGACTCTATTAGCGCGGGTTGAAATCCCTGTTGCAGCCTGCAGGGGTACGTGATGAACATACGGAGGAGCGCGACCGTTGAGTTGAACCGCCCCAACATTGAAAGATTACGCTCAAGTAGAATTGCCACCATCCAAAACTTGATGTCAACGTACCAAAAATAGTGTAAAGGTCTACAGAAACTATAGATAGTTAATGTGATGCAAATATGATTAGAAATAGATTCATGGAGCTGGAGCAAGGATTTTTGGAGGAACTATTTTTTTGGGAGCCTGCTCTTGCAAGTAGGTGGTTCGTCGCCCCACCTGCCCACATGAGCCGCACGCTACTGTCTATATACACCTCCTGGAAGTGACTTTGCCCTATATAGAAAACTTTTTGATTTGATGATAGGGGCGACTGGTACTGTCATTTTCGGTGGAGATTGGAATATCCGTCTCAATCCAAAATTAGACTCATCATAAAATACAACCGTCACATCATTACATAAGAAAATTAACATATTAATGTCAGAACTAGGTATACTTGATCTTTGGCGGGATTTTTACCCATCGAGCCGTGATTACACTTTTTACTCATGTCCTCATGACGTGTATTCGAGGATAGATTATTTTTTCGTGTTGAAAAGGGACCGCCATAAAGTACAAAACTGTGATATCGGATGCATTGATTTATCTGACCATGCACCTCTCTCTTGCAAGGTACATATTGGTGACAATATGAGAAGAACATTATGGAGATTAAATACGAGCATCCTTAACAATAGGGGTGTGTATTGGCAAGAATCTGGCGATACGATACGTATCACGATACAGGGGCAACGATACGATATATTGCGATATATTGCGATACTGTAGGAACAACGATATATTGAGTTTCTTTTAAAGAATTGAATTGTAGGAAAACTGTCCTGGCATAGTAAACACACAATGCTGTTACATGCTTAACATCAGCTTGCTGAATTCAAACAGAGGGATCTATATTTGTATTTGACAAGAGAAGAAATACAAGCATTTGCAGGATTTTTTGGATAAACAAATGAAAAAACTAAGTTAACAGATTTCAGCGAGTCCAGCACCGTCGCTTTGACTTGTCCGTACAATGGGAGAGCGATGTCCGTGATGTGTTGTCGGGAAGGGATGGTGTAACGGGGCTCCAGTGTTGTCATCATATTACGAAATCCCTCATTCTCCACAACACTCAGAGGGCGCATGTCTTTGCGAATAAAAGAAAGTACTGACTGTGTTATGTTTGTTGCACGAGTTGAGGTCGCTGGTAGTTTCGAAAAGTGAACTTCTTTAATAGTTCGTTGAGCAGGATCCACTCGTTTCACATTAGCCTGCTACGTTGTCATGGTGTCTCGCCACATGTGCTCGCAAATTTGTAGTATTGCCCGAGTACTTGACTACTTGGCGTTGCAGAGTTTACAGACCGCATGGCTCTTGTCTAACTCGTAACTGCCTTCCTTTGCTTTAAAACCAAAATATGCCCAAACATCAGCTTTAAAAGCTGCTGGAGTCGTCTGTATCCTCTCGTCCTCAGTCATCGGTGCACTGTGCTAAGTTCGCGGTTAGCATGCAAGTTGCCACAGACTGGTGCTCTTGCGGGATCTCGCGGGATTTCATTGTTCCTTTGGCGCGGAGGACGTAATATAAATAATCGATACAGTGCTTTTGAATATCGATATGGTATCGTGAAAAAAAATATCGCGATATTTAAGTGTATCGATATTTTCTTACACCCCTACTTAACAACCCTAAATTTAAGACCCAAATGAAAGACAAAATAAAAATGTTTCTAGAAGACAACGATACAGGAGAAATTGATTCAACTATAGTATGGGATGCATTAAAGGCAGTTGTCAGAGGAAGGATTATTTAATTCTGTGCTCATGAAAAAAAGGAAAAACAACTGAAATTAAAAAGCCTCAATAAAGAATTAAAGGACCTTGAGATGCAGCATAAAAGAGAACAGAAATCGACTTTGATGACAAACATTAAGAAAATTAGAAACGAAATAAATATGCTCTATGTGGAGGGTTTATGTGGAGTGTGTGTTGTTGGTGGCTGGTTTACAGCCTCACCTGGCCTGAGTCAGACTGATTGGACTCTGGCTGGGTGGGGCTGCACACCTGTGGTGCATGAGCAATCATGGCACCCAGGATAAACCAGCCATCAACACACACACTCGAGGAGGAGCACCGTCATGACTGGATGTACTATCAGCTCGGCGAATACCAACTGGCCTTCAACTCCAATAAACACCTTTGAATAACATCTACCCGTGTCCTGTGTCGGAGGGGCCCGAAAGAAAGCCACTTCGGTGGCGTGTGGCCGGACGCTACCCCGCCACACTCTACTCACAAGAAATTGAGAAAAAAATGATATTTACAAGACAGAAATACTACGAATCAGGTTCAAAATCAACTAAGCTTCTGGCAAGGAAGCTACAAAAACAGCAAACAGACAGTACAATATATAAAATAAGAGACCCAGACTCCAAAACTATTCAATATAAACAAGATGAAATACAAAACACATTTAGGAAATACTACAAGTTTCTATATACACAACCACACTTAGGAGATGAACAGCAAATTGATAGGTTCCTCGACTCTCTCAATTTGCCTGTCTTATCAGAAGACCAAAATAAAACATTAACGACTGCAGTAACTGAGAAAGAGTTAAATGATGCCATCTCCAGGCTTAAAGCGAATAAGTCACCTGGCCCAGATGGCTTTCCATCAGAGTGGTACAAAGTTTTCCGACTTGATCTGATGCCAAGCCTTCTGCGTGCCTGCAATACATCAATGACGAATGCTAAAATGCCTCCATCATGGAATGAGGCAGTGATCTCTGTTATCCCAAAAGAGGGAAAAGATACATTAGAATGTGGGTCATACAGACCGATATCGGTGTTAAATGTTGACTATAAATTATACACAGCTATCCTTGCCAGAAGATTAGAGAAGATTCTCCCCCAGTTAATACATAATGACCAGACTGGATTTATCTCACAAAGAGAGACTCACGACAATATCAGACGGTCACTACACATACTGAACCATATCCAACAGAACAAAATTGAAGCTTTCTTAATTAGCCTAGATGCCGAGAAGGCATTTGACTCAGTGAGTTGGCCTTTTCTACACAGAGTCCTAGGAAAATTTGGGATGCATGAGGGCTTTGTCAAGATCATCCATACGCTGTACAATAAACCGTCAGCTCGGATAAAAATAAACGGACACCTTTCAGATGCTATTACATTAGAACGGGGCACTAGACAGGGCTGCCCTGCCTCACTGCTTCTCTTTGCGCTCTATATTGAGCCCCTCGCACAATGGATAAGGCAGTCCGAAAACATCAAGGGTATCCGTATAAATGATGAAGACCACAAACTGGCTTTGTATGCCGATGACGTGCTGATCTATTTAAGTGACCCCCCCTAACTCTTTTTTTGAATTAATGAACCTTTTAGAAACATTCGGTAGTTACTCAGGATACAAGTTGAATATACAAAAAACGCAAATTTTGACCTTCAATCATTCACCCTCAAGACACCTCAGAGAGAAATTTCAATTTAAATGGGACCAGTGCACTTTGAAATACCTTGGGATATACTTACCAAAAGACATTCTAACACTGGGAGAGATAAACTATGGCCCTCTATCAACAAAAATTAAAGATGATATACATAGATGGAATTCTATCTCTTTCCTTGGTCTTACCCACAGAATAGATTCGGTAAGAATGAACATCCTTCCACGGTACCTATATTTATTTCAAGCACTCCCGGTAGAAATGCCGTCACAACAGCTATCCGAACTGAATAAGGTTATTTCTAGATTCGTCTGGCAGGGGAAAAAACCCAGAGTGAAATTTAAAACCCTGCAGCTCCCAAGGGAGGAAGGAGGAATGGCTCTTCCAAACTTTAAAGATTATTTTTTTGCAGCTCAGGCTAAACCTCTAATTAATATATGTAATCCAACATTCCACGCCAGGTGGAAAGATATTGAGCTCTCTATTCAAAATGATCCCCCAATTCACGCAATTTTAGCTTACAAAAATCTAAGAGATTTCATTAATCGTCTGCAGAATCCATGGATCAAAGCTCAAATGAGAACGTGGAGCATGATGAAAGAAGAGTACAAACTAGACCATAAATTACAAATAATCCAATGGTGTGCTTATGACCCTGACTTCAAGCCTAACACAATAGACCATAGGTTCAAACTCTGGGTGTCAAAAGGGATAACGACATTCTACTCCTTAACAAAAAAAGGACAATTAAAGGATTTTGAAAATTTGAGGAAAGAATACTGCCTTGAAAAATCAGATTTTTATAGGTATCTCCAAATACGTAACCATTTTGAACACAATATTAAAAGGAAAACAGACTTAAATGACCCCATATTGAAGATACTTATCGGTGCCTATCAAGAAGACTCAAATAAAGGGGTTATCTCCAGATTCTATAAAGGCCTTAGGACAAAAAAAGCCCACTCTACTGAATATATTAAAGCAAGATGGGAAGAGGAAGGTAATTTCCCGATTACAAGTGAAGATTGGCTCGAAAAATGTAAATTCCAGTGGAAGTGCACAAATTCTAACACATGGCGGGAGTTTGGGTGGAAATGTTTGGTAAGATTTTTCATTACACCAAAACAGAAAGCATATACTGGAGAGGCTAATACCAAATGTTGGAGACAGTGTGGACTTCAGGGTGCTAACCACTGGCATGTTTTCTGGGAATGCCCAGGGATACAGCCCTTTTGGATAGAGATTCACAAAGTACTGAAAACCATATTCAATGCTGATATGACTTTTGAGTTTTCTACACTATATTTGGGAAAGGCCAATTTCCTGGTGAAACGGTCAGATGAATATCTATTTGGTATTTTGATAACTGCTGCTAAAAAAGCGCTCACAAGGCGATGGCTGCTCCCTGAGTCCCCCACTGTTCAGGGGCCGTATTCACAAAGCATTTTATCTTACCGCTAGGAGTGCTCCTAACTCGCGCTAAAACATTTTACGTAGGAGTTTTTTCTTAAAAGTTATTCACAAAGCCGCTGAGACCTACTCATACTAAGGATAAATCACTAAGAGTGAACTAAGAGTGACGCGCCGTTGCTATGGATTACGTCGATTCTCGTGCACGAGTTTGGAAGCGGTCAGTACGGTGATTGGTTGTTCAGAGCAGGCGGTCTCTGTGGAAACGAGCCCACTGAATCACCGAAGAACAAGGAAGTAGCCTCGGCTAGACATCCCTATCAAATAGTTATGGACAGTGCAGTTAGCAGAATACACGCATGATGACAAGTTTGTGCAGACCACGATAATGACGTTGTAGCCTATATGCACGTTAAAGAGAGAGAGATAAACAATAAAAATACGTAAATTGCATTAATTCAAGGAGGCAATTAAAAGCACCCTGCAAACTATTATTCAATGAGCATATCTCCACTATTCAACACTTTTAATAAAAGCCCATACCGGTTGTGGAGAATGGCGCATACAGTGATCACTGTGATCACATCCTCTCTCCACAAGATTTCGTGTATTTTTGTGTGCCCTAACATATATGGAGGAACACAGCAAACAATAATAAATATGGATTCAACAAATAAAAGGCGACAAAGAGCTAATACGATGTTTTTTACGCATAGGACTAATCGTAATCTGCGTAATCACTTGCATGTTATACTTTAACTGTGCTCCCGGTTGTGGACTGAGATAGGGTGTCAAGACGTCTTGCAGGGACAGCCACTGTCACCCAAGACACCCAACTGGTACACGGCGCCTCACGCCTCAGACCGCTCCCCATTAAAATACGCGGATCATGGGTAGACCCTGCATGCCACTTCGCAACATCAAGAATGTTAAAAGTTGCATCAAAAGCAATCTGCGTGTTGATGGAATGTACTTTCTTTCTATTGACGAACACGTCCTCATCTTTTGATGGCGCAATTATTTGTATGTGCGTCCCGTCAACAGCACCGACCACACCGGCCATACCTGCAATTGCCATGAAGTTGGCTTTGATCCTGTGTAGTTGTTGATTGTCCAAAGGAAACCGAAAACTGTTGGATGATATTAATATTATTTCAGCCTTAACCAACTTTGAACTGAGCTCTGTCAGCTCTTCTAGCCTGTATGTAAATATATGATCATTGTGGAATTGTGTGTGTGTGTGTGTGTGTGTGTGTGTGTGTGTGTATTTACATATAGGCTATGTAGGCTACATTTATTTATATATGTATTTATTTATATATATATATATATATATATATATATATATATATATATATATATATATATATGTGTGTGTGTGTGTGTGTGTGTGTGTGTGTGTGTGTGTGTGTGTGTGTGTATTTTTTATTCTATTTTTATTATTATTATTGTGTTGTGTTGGTGTTATGGACCTTTCATGAGATGTGTCCTTAATAAAGTTTGAATTTAATTGAATTGATATGTGGTCTACAGAGCGCGTTGATGGTTCGGTTTATGGCTGACTGATGGTTGCGATATTCCTAAATCGTCGGCATTGCAAACTTGCATTTTCCCTGTTGCTAAATATCGTAGTGTTGCCAAACATTTTATTTCCTAATCGAGTTATTCCTGTTAGTCGGGGATGTTATTGCATCCCGCACTAATTCCACAACAAGTTTTAATACCCTCACGATTTAGCCTATATCTCTTGATCAATTCACAGTCTTCCACTGTCTCCAAAACATTTCGTCTCGCAATCATTTTCCGATTCTTTGTGAATAGGTCTTAGTGAGTTAGGAGTCCTCTCGAGGACTTTTAGGCTCTCCTAGACTTAGGTGTTACTTTTAGGCCTAAAATACTTTGTGAATTGCTCTTAGTGAAAAAAATTAGGAGTCCTAAATTTAAGACTGACACGCCCATTATTTTTAGGAGTTTCTCCTAAATTCGCCAGTTAGGAGCTACTTTTAGCGCTAAGATCCTTTGTGAATACGGCCCCAGGAGTGGATAGACATAGTGAATGATATTTACATCATGGAAAAGATGACATTCTGTCTCCGTCTCCAGAAAAATGCATTTGTTAAACTTTGGACAAAATGGGTTGAATATGTGAAACCTTTACGCCCAGAGTTTGTGGAGGTATTAGATAAATGAACCTTGTTTTGTTGTCTCTCCTTTCCTCTCACCCCATCTTTTTTTTTAATTTTATTTATTTTTTACTGCTGAAGATTGACACTGATACGATCCTATTAATATTCTGATCCCACCCTCGACTCCCCCCATCCACCTTTCCCCTGCCATGCACTGAGAACTGCTCCCGCTCCTCCCATACATGCTGAAGACTACCCATAACCCCCCCCCCCACCCCCCCCCCCCCCCCCCCCCACCTACCTAAGAATCATGTTGGTCACTTCTCTCCTGTAAGGACATTATGGACATGTATGTACACACTTTCTCTCCCAAACTGTACAAAGTTCTTTATGGTTTCTCTCTCTTTTCTTCCTTCTTTCTCTCTCTCTTTCTCTTTCTCTTTCTTTCTTTTTTTTTTTTGTTACTGTTCTGTATGCTTATTTACCTAAAATGTAAAAATTGGATGGCGGAGAAAAATGATACTGCCTTTGCCTTTATGACATTTACTGCCATACCTAAATAAAGAATTGAAAAAAACAACAACTAAACATCAGCAAAGACTGGATGCTGTTGAGAAGGATTTGAGGCTTAAACTGTCTTCCATTGCGCCAAACTTCGGAGAGCTTTGTGCTAAGACGCAAGCCCACCCGTCGCATTGATATGGGTAAGTATTTGATATTATTGCTACCCATATAGGCCTACTGGGAATACTCACACATCCTCCTCCCTGTCTCCCACCCCCTCCCTCTCTCTCTCTCTCGCTGCAGGCTGAGCGAATTTTGCACTGCACTTGAAAAGTTCCAGATGGATCCTCTTTTAATTTATTTTATGTTTGAGCCTATGCTCTTTGTTACTTAATTATGTTGTGGATTGTGTGTAGCCTAATTTTATTGTACCACTTGAAAAGTTTCAGATTGATCCTCGTTTTTATTTATTTTATCTTTTTCGGAGCATATTCTCTTAATGTTGAATGTTAAACTTTGTTGATGTTGTTATTGTCATGCGTGTTCTGGCTATTTGCGCATGATTAAACATGAGTCTTTATATGGCGATAAAACAAAGCTTTGTTGCGTTTTTTTGAAGTGGGGATTGGGGGTGCGCCAAACCGGTTGGGATGTAGAAGGGGGTGCGCAGGAAAAAAAGTTTGGGAACTGCTGGTCTAAATAAACCAACACTTGAAGGAGATTCATATCGCCAATAGTCTTCTCCATAAGTCTTTGGAACGTTGCAGGCGCTCCTGTTATGCCCTGGGGCATTCTTTCAAATTGGAAAAATCCAAGGGGACAAATGAAGGCGTTTTTTTCTTTGTCCTCCTCCGCCATGGCAATCTGATAGTAGCTGCTGCGAAGATCGAGGACAGAAAACCATTTGCTCCCCGTCAAGCAGTCTAACACATCATCTATGCGAGGAGTTGTGTACTGGTCTGGAATCGTACGGCTGTTGAGGGTCCTATAGTCAATGCACATTCTGACACGCCTTTTCTGGCTATCACAATTGGCGATGCATAGTGGCTACGTGACTCCTTAATTATGCCAGCCTTCAACAACTCCTGCAAGTGCTTACGGACATCCTCAATATCTGCTGGATAAGGCGTCTTGAACGTTCTCTGAACGGCTTTGGTTCTGTCATCCTGATATGATGTTCCACATCCTTTGCCAGGCCAACATCCCACTCAAGCACTGAGAATATGCTAGCTCGCTCACATAACTTTTGACGGAGTCGCTCTTTCCATTGACTGGGTATGGGTGAGTCGCCAAACTGGATCAGTTGAGGGTCTGTTGGAATAGTCACGGCTTCAGTTTCCACTTTCAGAGATGGAATGACTCAATCAGCGTAGCATAGCTGGCCTAAGACAGTTCCAACTGGTATGACTGTGTCCTTCAGAGACTCTTTCTGGATAAGATCTGTGAGGTGATCTTCATCCACTGCAGTAGTCGGCACGACCATAGGCTGCAGCAGTACTCCAGATGGTAATGGAACAGTGGGTGAGGCTTCGACCATCAGCAAATCTTGATCCAGAGGCTTCGTCAACTCTACTTCACAGATGGCACAGCATTCACCACCTGGAGGTAGGGTAAGTGAGCCTGGGCCCATCCACTTCACATATCCCACTTCCTCCTCTGCACCCTCGATGGTTGGCTGGACTGTGTGCACGATGGAGTTCTTTGCTTTTATGCCAAGTGTCTGAGCAAGGTCCACTCCTGTGGTCTCTTTGCAGAGTCTAGACAGTCTCTGAAACAGGTTAGCATTAGTTCCTAGGATCACAGAGGTCTTCTCAGAACTTTGAGGACTTGGGCATATCAGGGCCAGGACCGAAAGTGTCTCCTTCGAGCCTGTGACCTTCGCGGGAAACTCCATCTCCACTACGACATATCCGAGGTAGGGGTAACTGGTGTCGCTTAGCCCCCATATCGCCAATCCTGACACTGGCTTGATTGGGACATCATATAAGTGCCGCTTGTACCAGGTCTCAAAGATAATGGTGACTTGTGAGCCACTATCAAGGAGTGCATCGCAATGTTGGCCATTTATCTTCACTGGAACGATCGAAGAGGGGCCAATCAGTCCATGAGGAATGTCTCGTCTCAGCGTGGTTATCACACTTTTCTTAGCTGAGCACACTGTGGGGCGGCTTACTGGTGATTCTCCCTGTTTCGCTTTTTTTAGAGAGTGAATCAATTTCTGGATCACTTTGGCCTGATTCTCTGCATTGTGGCATTTAGCAGAGAAATGGACATTTTCACCACAGCGATAACAGAAGTTCCCATCTGAGTCTTTAGATGGTTGCTTTCTATTATCACTGTGGGCTGGTCTTGATGACTCTACTCTATGAACTGTAGCAGGGGATTCAGAGACTTTAGATTTTTGGCCTGCCATTTGCTTTTGCAGGTTCTTAACTTGTTTTCTCAAGGTAGCTACTTCATCCTCACCATCTGTCTCTGGGGTGGGCACTTTTGTCAGCGACCTTGGTTCTTTGCTATCTGCTACAACTTGGCTTTGTAGAGTTCTCATGGAAGTGATACGCCGTTGTTTCTCCTTGGAGGAACACTTGCTCTCCTCAACCATCAGACGCGCGTGCTCTAACCAGTGCTCAAGAGACTCTTCCCCAGCTGGGGTCGGCAAAGTACCTCAGAACACTCTCAACCGACGGTAACTGCTGTTCTCGCCCGATGGTTTCTCCATCTTAGCTAACAAATCACCTACCGCTCGGATAATGGACTCAGAAGCACCGTCACCCGGAACAGGATTCTCAGAAGCAATAATGATCCTCCGCTTTCCCGTCTTGCCATCCGGCAACAGTTCTGGAGGTACTTTGGAGGGGTCCAGGGTCCAAAACTAACTTTTTCACTTACCAGCCAGGCTGGCTGGTAAGTGAAATTTTTTACCAGCCAGGCAGATATTTTACCAGCCAACCAAATAAAAATTGCTTTTAAGTGTTGTGAATTGCTATCAGTATTATTTAACATGTCATTTGGGTCTAATATGCGATTCTCAATCAATATTTTAATAGTATATGCACTAATACTAGTAGCAATGTATGTTAAAATATGAATCACTGTTTCTGATTTTAGCTCAACCAGACTGCAACAGCCCTATATAAACATGAATATCTGACCAGTGGTGGACAAAGTATTCAAAGACATGACTTAAGTGAAAGTTCTTTTTTTTTAATTCATGTAAAAGTGGCTGCCGGGCAATACAGATAAATCAATTAAGAATAGTTTTGACCAAATACAGATATTTTGATAATATTGCAGGAATGACTGTCTGTGCTTTAACAAAATATTTACACAAATAACATACAAAAAGAATAATCAATAATGCAATTATGACTAAGTGGATAAAATGCAAATAACAAACAGCTAGGAAATCAGGAAGGAACACCTATGCTGTATCACCATATAAACATATACACAATCTAAAATGATATCTATACAGAGTATAATATTGTTATATTGTCCAGCTATATTGCATACATGACAACATGTATCACTGACTTCAGTCTTCATCGGACAGTCCAGTCAAAACACAGCCATCTTGGTCCTCCTGGTCCTCTGGAACATAATCTGGTCTTCTGGAACGGACAGTGTCACTGTGCCACAGGTGAATGGCAGTAGAGGGATCAAAATCATTGACATCTGGTGAGCAAAGCTGGATTGTCATGAGATCTGACAGTGATGAGGATGTGAGATTGGACCTCCAGTCAGTCTTGACCTATATTGAGGAAAAAAAGCATAACACATTGAGTCAGTGAAAATGTACCTTGTTGGCACACAAAGGAAAGTCAATCCTGTGTTACATCAAATGAAAATAAAAAACATCAGTAGATAATAGAAAATACTGCTTGATTGTTTATCTTGATTGAGATAAACATGTCACATGAATACTCTTCGACACACTCGAAGGAGGGATTTTGATTGAGTCTTTACCTGCTTCATTGTACTGAATCCCCGTTCGCAGTCAGCAGTGGAGGCAGGGACCGCTAGCACCAAATCAATCAAGTCAAGCACATCAGGACACTGTTCTCTGTCACGTTGGTTGACTTTTGACCAGGACGTCGTCTGCACCGTCTGTGTTTGTGCATAGATCCTGCTCTTCAATATAGTCCACTGATCTGGTATTTTCTCAACACAGACACCAGCGGAGGTCAGCACTGGTCCAAAATGTTGGCATAGAGCCTCAATCTCTCTATCCCCAAAATCTGGAAATGGCAGAATACATACAGTATAAGAGCCAGATTTGAAAATGGCATTCTACCTATTTTGAAACTGAAACTGCTCTGCTGTTTAAAATTCGGTATTTCGGTATTATTATTGGAACCTGTTCTGACACAAAGAACCAACCTGTTTCTACAGATTCTCTATCAGTCCAGTTCTTGAAACTCGCCAACATGGTTGCACGCAGGACTCCCTCACTAACATCCTGAAACCTGTCATTCAAGCTGTCCCTGAGTCTTGAGAGTAGAGTCTGCCCTGCGGTCTTGACTGCTCTGTCGTCATTCTTTCCCACACTTAACTTGACTCCTTCAAATGTCAGACCACTGGTGGCCTTCATCATTGGCCCTGCCCTTAAGTTGAAAATTATACACATAACACATTACTACAATATTTTTTCTTTTCTTATATCCTTTATCAATTAATTAATTGAATAGTTTATAGTTGCTCACTGCATATTAATGATCATTTAAATAATCACACTGACAAACCTGGTTTCATATTTATCCAGCACAGCCTGGGTGGCAAGCAGGGAGGCGTGTGCCTCTGCCAGGGTGATAGTAGGCTTCTGCAGAGTGGCAGAGAGGCTGCTGAGGTGGCTCAGCACATCAAAAAGGAACCCACAGAACTGTAACAGAGCACTCTCCTTTGCCAAACTGTGGAACTTCTTTGCTTTAGCTTGAGGCACACTACGGACCCCCTGTGCGTCAGGGGATTGAATCTGGAATATACACAGACACAAAAAAAAGACAATGAAGCTGCTGTACTTTATATTACATATTACATTAAGTGTTTGTGTAGGCCAACTATTAATTAATGTGTCAATAACCTGTTCAAGATGCAGCACAATGGCTGGGTATCCCCTCAGGTAGTGGTCCAGCGCTCGAAGAAGGTGGCCCACCCAACGAGTTCCGCCGATTCTTGTTGGCATGAGGGGCTTTGCTTTGAGAGTCGCGTAGCTCTTGATTAGATTAGCCCTGTTTAGGGGACTTTTGTGGTAGAAAGAGTACAGTCCACCCAGTAGTTCATCCATTCTGCGGAACATGGCAGATTCCTTGATGGCATCAGAGAAGGAGAGCTCCAGACGGTGAGCCATGCAATGAACACCAATAACGTAAGTCTTGTCCCCTTTCAGTCTGGTCACAACCCCACTCTTCCCCCCTGACATGACAGCAGCCCCATCTGTGACACAGGCTACAAGTTTCCCCTCCCACCCTTTACAAGCTGCATCCATTTGATTTTTGATGGCTTGAGTAATGTTAGCAGAATCAGCTTTCTCCACAGCTTCAATGCCAATAAATTTCACATTCACATTCCCCTTTGTACAAAAACGTACATAGACTAACTCCTCCTCCTTCACGGCAGTATCTGTGGATCCATCTGATAAAATAGAGCAGAATTTGGTCTCCTCCAACTCCTCTCTGAGTTTGATTTGTTCCGCCTTTGCTATATATTTTGTGAATAACCTACACTCCACTTCATTTCTGTAGGTTTTCCCAACCTTCAGGCCTTTTTTCTCATCCAAGCTGTAAAGAAGGAAAGAGAAAAACATATTCAATTGCTATGAAATAATAAATGAAATTACATATAATAGTGCATCATACTTCATTCATGCTTATGCTGTGAAATATTAACATTCCCAAATCAATAAATTGCTGGAGGCAACAGCCAATAGTAACATTAGGCCACACACTTTACTTTTGATATAAATATCAACAACCATCATGTTCTATCTTGACCACGTTTGTTACATAGTGTGTGTGTGTGTGTGTGTGTGTGTGTGTGTGTGTGTGTGTGTGTGTGTGTGTGTGTGTCAGAGAGTGGCGCTTATTTAGCTTAGTTATTGATTAAGCTGTAAGCTGTTACATGTAGTTAACATATAATATAATATTTGGTGGGTAACAAAAACACAAAACATTAACACGAGGTTAGATCAACTTACTTGCACATCCATTTAAAATCTGAAAACGGCCGAGCATTCTTGGCAATCGCATGGGAGGTGCGGAACAGTATTGCCATCTTCTCCTTAGTTGCCTCCGGTAATTTAACCAGAGAGATAACACAGGGTGCCTGTTGAAGAGGCTCTGACACTTTTTCCTCAGCAATCAGGCAGTCTTTGTGGGACTGAGAATTTTCGTGGAATACGATTGTTTCTAGCTTCATGGTGGTGCAGCCAACCACAAACGCATTTCCCCTCCGCTTTCCCTTTGCGTGAGCACCGCAGACATGACAAAACATTTTTTTTTCTTGGGCTGAATGCACTAGCCATGGCCTTGCGACCCGCCATCTCTCGAGGAAATGCCGGCTAACGTTAGCAGGTTTAGGCGGCTGAGACTGAGCGGGAGCGGGAGCGGGAACAACAGCAGCGGCAGCATTATCCTCCGTCTCTTGGTCGTGGCCGCGGGTCTTCGGAGTGTCTGCCTCGGAATCGGCATGCTCTTTTACTTTTCTTTTTGCTTTTTTTGCGGGAGGCTCCACTATATCCGGCCAGCATCTCCACATCCTTGCTTTCTTCTTCGTCTTCTTCTACTACTGAAATGCGTACGACCGTAATGACGGCGCGACGCACTTACGTGACCAAGATCGTCTCTGCCGATAACTCTGCTGGAAAGACACGTTACTCTGTCAGGAAACTAGCAGTTCTACTGCGCGCCAAACAACACCAATGGGTACGCTGAATGGTGACGTCACGCGCTTACGTGCCAAAAGATCGTCTCTGCTGAAAAGACACATTACTCTGTCAGGAAACTAGCAGATACCAGCGTCGTTCTCCTCCAGTAACGAAAAATTAAATTTTCGCCGGTAAAAAAAATAATAACTCGCCAGAGTGGCGAGTGGTCTTAAAAATTTACCAGCCAGAGACAAAATCTACTCGTAATTGGCGAGTGGCGAGTGTTAGTTTTGGACCCTGGGTCCACCACTTCCTTACACTTGCATAGCACTTTTAGTAGATTCAGCTTCAAGTGTCTGTCCAATCACTCGCACTCGGCCTAAGACTTTGATGTTTCCCATGGATTCTTCAATCTGGGCATTCTCTTCATCTTCTGGAATCACTACCATAATGGCATGGTCTTCATCTAATTCTTCTCTTCTGCACCAGACTTTGAGCTCTTTAACTAATTCTACAGTGCTACTCTGCGACTCCATTTTATTTTTAGCTTTTAGCTTCTCAATAAGCTAATTGTCTTATTTGCTTTGGGAAGCTAATAAAAAATGACAGGCTAATGCTAACAGCTAAACATGTATTGACATACCTGTATAATTACTAATCAACTAATTGCATTAATTAATATCCCGGACGAGCCCCCATTGTGTAGCGCCCCCTAGCTGCCCTTAGCTGTGAATATTGAGGTGCGCTCCTGAATTCTTGTGTGTGTGAGAGATCGCTCTCTCTAATATTAATTAATGCACTAAATTGTATGCAGCCTAATGCAATACTAATGGTTGTTCCTTTAATGAATTAACCCTAACCCTTTTTATTAAATTACTATTACTTATTACTATTTACCCCTTATTACTTATTACTATTTACCCCTTAACTATTTGCTTAACTCACTGAGTGTTATCAATATCAAAACACGATACAATACACGATACAACACAATAACAGGCAAATATTCAAGATCATTCAGTTAGACAATTTATATAGAAATATTAAATACAAAACATAAATTCACCATGACATAAAATATATTATTAAATTGAAAGTTCAATTGCACAGGAAATGAAATAGTACCATACCATATTAGAACCTTTTCAGACCTAAAACTAAGCCGGCATAAACTAAATAAATCCCATGAAATGGAATAGACCAACCCATGTCAGAGTCAGAGGTAACGTTGCAGGCCCGTAGCGTCGCTTGGGAGCGGTGAGGCCTAAAACATAATGGCCACTTCGTGCCAATGCGCAACAAAGAAAACTCACGCCATCACTGGTCGTCGTCCTCGTCCACGCCGTGGCAGCGCGGTCCTAGCGTTGCGGGTGCACGAGACCGTCGTCGCAGCTCAGCAGAGCAGTCCAGGAGAGGCTGAGCTTGTAGAAGAATTGCCCTGGTGTCCGCCGAGCAGGCAACTCACTGGCAACAGGTCCGGAAGCTCGGGCTAGCGCGCGTTGACTAGCCGTCCTCCTGTCGGTGAAGACTCTAGCCGAGTCCTTCACAACTGACGCACATAAACGCTAACAACGTCACTCAAGAATACTAAACCGCACTGTCCGTGTGTTCAACAGCATTCAAAAGAAACACGCATATGGCAAGCCGTTTTAACATTTAATAGCTAGAATGGATATTTTTTGCAGATATCTGTAATTCAATTCTTCCTAGTTAAAAAGAACATTTCAGATATCCACAATGACATTCTTCCTATCCACAATTGTCATTTCAGATATCCACAATGTCATTCTTCCTAGGACAAATGACGTTACTTTTGCCATTCATGTGTATGGGGTTTCTCATTACAGATATCTACAATTCAGTTGCAGATATCCGCAATGTGAATTGCGGATATCTGCAACTGAATTATGACTAGTTGTAATTACAGTTTCAGATATCTACAATTTAATTCTGACTAGTCATAATTCCAGTTCAAGATATCTTGAACTGGAATTATGCCTAGCCAAAATGATGTTGTAGATATCTCAAACTGGAATTAGGAATAGTCATAATTTAATTGTAGATATCTATTATCAAGTTATAGATATCTTGAAATGAATTTTGATTAGAGATATCTCAAATTGGAGATGTCTTTAACTTTCATTCTGCCTAGTCAAAATGTAATTACAGATATCTTGAATTTGAGTTTTGACTAGGTGAAATGACGTTGCAGATGTCTGTAGTTATGTCAGAAGCTATGGCGAAGGGAGAAGGGAGAGGCTTGCTATTCAAACATACTGTGGCACTGCAACCGCATGGCAAGCCGTTTTACCGCCATGTCAGAGCAGCTGAGGCCGAAGTTCGCGTTTTTGACCGGGTTTTTAATGCTGCAGCCCGGTGCACGACAGCAGCTCTCGTCGAGAAATACAGAGGATTTACAATCCACAGTACAATACAATACGCTGTAAATTTATATCACAACTCTCTAGTGAACGAAGCTCTCCTTCACCACAAACTCCTTGATGATAAGCTCTTTCTATATCATGGCATTTTCTAACTATCTTATCTACAACAGCAACCGCCATTACTTCTGTTAACACTGTTCAAATGCTTTTCTGGGCCAATATCCAATGGGAAGCCTCGCATGAGCAACGTCATGCACAACAATTCGGACTAGTCATAATGACGTTTGAGATATCTGCAACTATTATTTGGTGTAGTCAAAACTGAATTGCAGATATCTGCAATTGTCATTTAGGATGTGTGACGAGTCGAGTGATATCTGTAATTCAGTTTGGACTAGTCAAAACTGAATTACAGATATCTCTAAATGTCGTTTTGACTTGTCAGAATGACGTTATAGATATCTTGAATACAAATTCTGACTAGTCACAATGTAATTAGGACTAGTCAAAATGACGTTGTTAATATATATAATGTTAATTCCGGATAGTCAAGCTTAGCTAATAAATGTTAAAACGGCTTGCCATACACGCATTAAAACTTGGCGTACTACGAAATTCTAACGTGCTTCACGTGTTCAGCGTTATCCTCCATTTCTCCTCCCGTCTCTCCCCCTGACGCGTTCGTCTCGAACTCTCACCCCGACCTCTGTTTGGTTCTTTTACTCCAAGTACATGAATATAAACTCTAACACATTTAGTAATGCATGTAAACATTATTTAAACATATTGAGCATTTATAAAAACATGTATGGAATTAAAATAAACAAAAATAAAATAATAAGAGTTAAGGAAATACCCCAAATTCCCATAGGGCTACACATACATACATACATACATACATACATACATACATACATACATACACACACACACACACACACACACACACACACACACACACACACACACACACACACACATACATACATACATACACTCTGTGAGTAATCTCAAGTTAGGTTTGCTTGTTTAATTTCAAAACTTTTTTGCTAAATTATGAGTTTACTTTATTTTGCGGACCCAGGCAGGCATTAGATGCAGAGGAGGATCTTGTAGCAAACACTGTGGGAACCTGGGCTCATGCAATTGTTGTTTTTTCTATAGAGCGAAGATGTTTTGACATTGTGATTTCCATTAACCTTATGTACATTTTGTTTTAACCGAAGTGAAGGCGAGGCAGAGATGCAATTCATATTTTTTGTTATTATTGTTATTAGTATTATTCCTATTATTATGAGTTAGTGCATTGCAAAACAAAGTGTGCATTCAGAAAAGTTGAGCCGTGCGATTTTTGCACATCCCCAAATTCACCCTATTGTATATTTATGTATGTCATCCTCGCACTGCATTTTCATACGAGTCATTTATGGAATCTCAAGTAGTGGTAAATACAGGCCTTAAGACCTGTATGTATACAGGCCTTAAGGCCTGTATACATACAGGCCTTAAGGCCTGTATTTACCGTCACTAGTATGTCACACGTTAATCTCCATAATTTACTGCTTTCTATTTCTGTGTTGCACGGCCTGCCTGGTTCCATTAAGCGTCTCGGATCACGTCACGCGTCGCCCATTGTATCCGTCAAGTCTTTTTCAGAAAAAACCCTCTGTTTTCTCTCGAGTCACTAGACGTGAGCTGACTAACAAGTGTGCAACATTGACCACTTTTTTTATATATATATATATACTTTAACCTGTTCTGGCCCTTTTGATTATAATGGGACATCCATGCAAATCAATTATGATATGATTAACTGAAGATGGTACATTCATTTGACATTTCTTTGAGACATTTTAAATTATGCAGGGCCTACCGTGCATAAATGAATGCTATAATGCAACATTAGCTTAATGAGTTTGGAGGGGCAGCATGCGGCTGTGCTATGCATAACACAGCCAGTAGACCTACATATCTATAGAGATAAAACATGACATGGCTCTTTGACATTTCAACATGGCATAGGGATACATCTGCAGCGAGGGAACCCAAACATGCATCTATCTTTAATTTGAATAGAAAGCAACATGTCTAAGCATAGTATCCTTTTTACATGTCGCAGTGTGACTTGTGGGGGGGGGGGGGGGGGGGGGGAGCAGAGGGGGGGGATGAGGATGGATCAGATCAGATCCATCTGGGATGGATCAGAAGAAGACCAGCTCGGGTGTCTTCACCCTAAACGTGTCACATTCTGCCTCATGGTGACAATGTCATCACTGAGGTGGTGCTGCAAACGCCGCCGTTCAATGCAACGTCATCGCGCCACGCAGACAGCGAACAAAATAACCGACGTTCACTTCATTGGGAATGAGAAACGGTCAACAATGAAATGAAAAGAAACCCAAAAAATACAATACAAACATGTCATGTCAAGTGCTCGGTCTATGTGGGTCAGGGTCATCGGATGATAGGCTGCAACATCCGGTGGGTGGGGGGTGTGCGTGTCCACGTTGTGTAACAAGAACTCCCTAGCTTACAGACGCTGAGTCTAGCTAACGCTAATGCCTGAGGTCCTGAGGAGAATGTGAATCACCAAAGCCTTCCTCTGTACCTCTGGGGGTATGGGAGGGGAGGGGAGGGAGGGTGAGCAGCGTCTTGGCCTGCAGGGATATCGACCGTCGCACTGACAAGATTGCCAAAACAACTCAATGTCCAGTAGCAGGGTGGGTAAAGATAGATATTGAATCTAACACTCGATTTTTTTTTTTCTCCATTGGACGAAGCAGAGAGGTGGGTGGTTCACGCCCCGGTCGCCTGTTGGCAAGGATGTGAGCAACACTTGTGTCTTCCAGGGCAACTTTGTTTCGCTAAACGTGAAGACAATGCGTTTTGAGGGTTTAAGTGGGGGTGAGTCTAGTATGTCTAAATGAAGGTAAGGTCAGATACGTATATTTCATTTATTCTGCAATGAAAGGGGACCTGGATCTGAGATATGAGCAGTGGACGGTAGAACCAGTGTGACCCGGCAGTCTGCTTCCACTTTGGTTGAAATATACAAAAATATGCATAAGAATATGCAGTGTAATGGTCAGAAATATTGACATTGAACACGATTTACGCTACGATGAGCTGTACACATACAACGCAAATACGTAATTTCATTTTTTTTGCGCAGTGAGGTTGATTTTTGAGGCAGGCTCTAGCCTGCGAGTGAATCCATTTAATCAATCGACCAATCCGGTATCTTTCTCATGGTCGCCATTGTCACCGTAAGTGAACCCAAGCTAAGGGGGGATGTCAAGATTGAGAGGGAGAGAGGGAGAGAGAGAAGAGATTAGTGTCAGATTGAGAAGAAAAATGCCCTTGGGAGAGCTGATAAAGTAGCAGGAGGACTGTCTGACGGCGTCTGACTCTGTAGCGAGCATTAGGAAGATTTGGAGTGATTACAGTCTGTTCTGTGAAACCTTATCTTAACTTTTCATTTAAGTCCACATCCATACAGTCATTTTGAGAGACAAGTCAGCTTTTGTTCATGTTCTAGGAAGCAGGTTGTGACCCGCAGTTCCACTAATAAACAGAAATGCATTTATTTAAGAACATAAACACAAATATTGTTTGCACTTCAGCATTCAGTTAAAATATTTAGTTTTTCAAAGATGCCTGTTAAATGTTGGTCCACTAATAAAAGCGATGAGTGTATTGCTCTGAGTAAGTAAGAACGGCGTGTGTACTGTCTGTGTACTGTCTGTGTTGAATTGAATTGATCTTTATTGTCTCTGTACAGAGAAATTTGTCTTGGGCTTACAGGGCATTGGCAGCACATATAACATCCAATAACATAACAAAGTACCTCCCATACAGCCCCCCCCCCCCCGCCCCACCACACACACCACACACACCACACACACACACACACACACAGTAGTTATTGCACAGTTCTCCTCCAAATGTTAGACATCATAAAATACCTTCCCATCATAGCAGCACTCATATATACCTCCACATATTGCACACTTTCCCTATATGGCACATTCCTCTAGATATTGCACATCCCGCTAATAAATAGATAAATACCCCCCACAACCCCATTGCACAATTGCCCAATTAACCTATTGCACATCCTATCCCGTTAAAATAAATAAATAAATACCCCACACAAGCCCATTACCCTGTTATCTAATCCACACTATGCACTCACTCTATCTGTTCCTGCTTAACTTGTTGTTAATTAGTTTGATGGACATGGGCACAAAGGAGAATTTGTATCTGTTTAGCCTACATGCTGGCATCCTATACCTTCTGCCAGAGGGCAGAAGCTCGTACTCATTGTTTAAGACATGTGTTGTGTCAGCAGAAATTTTGAGGCCCTGCCTCCTAACCGTCTCCTCAAAAATTTCTTGCAGAGAACATGGGGACTGTGTGCCCATTATTTTCCCCGCCCTCTTAACAAGAGTCTGCAGTTGAGTTCTTCCTTTTACAGTTAAGTTCCCAAACCATGTTGTAATGCCATAACGGATGACAGATTCAATAGTTGCCCTATAACACAAGAGCATGACGCCTTCATCAACGCCATGCACCCTAAGTCTTCTTAGGAAGTGCAGCCGTTGACAAATCTTTGAGCAGACAGACTCAACATGTGTGGCCCACTGTAACTGACAATCAAAGTATATGCCCAAGTATTTAAAATTTGATACTTGTTGAACCATCTCTCCCTTAATAAACACAGGACTATGATCCCCCACACCCTTTGGGTCAAAAATCATTTCTTTCGTCTTGTCCACATTTAAAATGAGGTTGTGGTCCTCGCACCACAGCACTTTGTCCTGCACCTCTGTGCGGTACTCTCCAGTGTCAGACTGAGCTAACAGAAGACTCAGTAAAACTGTGTCATCTGAGAACTTTATGATGTAATTATTACTATATTGGCTCTTACAATTATTTGTATATAATGTAAAGAGAATGGGAGAACTTACGAACCCTTGAGGAGCCCCTGTATTTATTTCCTGTATGTGAGACAGGGTGGAATTAACTTTCACTTGTTGCTGCCTACCAGTGAGGAATGCAAAGTACCACCTGATTAAGAATGGGTTAACCTCCATCTGATCCAATGTCTTTAAAAGGGTCTGGGGGAGGATCGTATTGAAAGCCGAACTAAAATCCATAAACAGTCTAGCATAGGCCTTCGAGTTTTCAAGATGTTTTAGAATTAAGTGTGTTGTGATGTTTAAAGCATCATCAGTTCCGCGGTTATTCTGATATGCAAACTGATAAGGATCTAATAGATGTTGCACTTCTTGCTTTAGGTTTCCAACCATTATACGTTCAAAAGCCTTCATTACTATAGACGTTAAGGCTACAGGTCTAAAATCATTGTTATTTTTTGGACAGGATTTTTTGGGAACGGGAATAATAATAGCTCTTTTCCAAACTTTAGGTATACTGTGTGAATCAACAGAGAGTTGAAATAGAGGGCTCCAAGCTGGAGCTAACTCCCTTGCAAATGTTTTAAGGAGCAAGGCAGAAATACCATCTGGCCCTGTGGCCTTTTTTGTGTGTAACCCTCCAAAGACCCTGGCTACGGTTTCTGAATTAATTACAATTCTGTTAGATTGGTCACATGAAATTGTACTCAGTACACTATTGCATTCCTCCAACACCCCATTTGCATCACAGTCAAATCGTCTGTAAAAGTCATTTAACTCATTTGCTTTTTCTAGTTCCTTCATAACATGCAATTCTCCTCCTTTTACAGAGCTAAGGTTGGTCATGTCTTTAACTGCATCCCACAACTGTTTAGAGTTCTTATTTAAGAGGGCATCCCTCACACGCAGACTATGCTGCTCTCGTGTCTCCCTTATTTTCCCCTTCAGGTCTTTCTGAATGGCTTTGAGTTCCATGGTGTTGTTAGTCCTGAAGGCCTGTTTCTTCCTTTGAATACACTGTTTGATTTCAGGTGTGATGTAGTCCTTGTTGTTAGGGTATATTTTTACCGTCTTTTTTGCCACCACAGTGTCAACACAAAACTGAATATACCCTGTAATGGCCTCGGCGATATTGTCAATGTTACTGTCCTCATAAAAGATGCTCCAGTCCGTGGCCAGAAAGCAGCCACTTAACTCCTCTTGGTTACCCTCCCGCCACACACTGACGGACTTTATAAGTGGCTTGCTTCTTTTTAAGGCGGGTTTAAAAGTTGGAATGAGTCGTATTGTATTGTGATCGGAATTTGAAAGGGGTGGACCGATTTTTGAAGCATACGCATCTGTGATGTTACCATAGCATTTATCCAAGATATTACATTTCCGTGTGGCAGCAGTGACATATTGCTGAAATCCGGGAAGGGCACATTCCATTTTGCAGTGATTAAAATCACCCAAAATAAACATTGGTGCATCTGGCTTGCACTGAAGCTGTTTATGAACACAGTCTGCTATGCGTGAGGCGGCAATTGCTGCGTTACCGCTCGGTGGAATATAAACCACGCTGATGAAAATATTTCCATAATCACGGGGTAGGTAGAAGGGCCTTAGACTCAGACACAAGAGTTCAAGATCCGGTGTGCATACCGAGTCCTTTATAGTGTAATTGGAGCACCAAGAATCATTAATGTACACAGAAATTCCACCACACCTAGTTTTTCCCGAGTTACTGTTCCTGTCCATACGGACGTTTTTAAAGCCTTGTACCTGCATCAGTTGATCAGGGACATCACCCTGAAGCCATGTCTCCGTAAAAATCATAAGGGAAGACTCACGGTATTCATGACAAACTTTTGTGTTGATGCGGAGCTCGTCCATCTTATTCCTGAGAGATCGAACATTACTTAGGAGTATACAGTATATGGCAGAGGAGGTTTATGCCGCCTGCGGCGAAGTCGGTGTTGGATACCCCCTCTTCTCCCTCGTTTCCTTAGACGGCGGCGCCCAGTCCTTAGCAGTTCCTCAGGAACTTCGTCTAGCAGGCCCGGTTCAGGTGTAGCCTTCTGGCGTAGGGAAAGCAACCATTCCCTGCTGTACACCTGCAGCCGCTGAGGCGTAGAACAGCCGGCGTCTTGTTGTAGACCAATGCAGGGCACTACCAGCAACCACAGTACTAAAAGTGCCGCAATCCTTCTCTTCTCCATCGTTGTAACTCCCCTTCTTCGCCCGTACACCAACACAGGAAAGGGTCAGGTCCGTAACAAACTTTCATTAAAAAGACTAAAAACTTTCATTAGACGAAAAACAAACAAACAAACAGCCGCCTGCCCCACGCGCCCGAGTCGCAGCTGAGCCGCGCCACCGGAGTGTACTGTCTGTGTACTGTCTGTGTATTGTCTGTGTATTCTGTGTGTTGTCTGTTTAGTGTATGTGTATTGTCTGTGTATTGTCTGTGTGGTGTCTGTGCACCATATTGTCTGTGTGTACTTTTATTCACTGGGAGAATTCGGTCTCACACTGCTGTTAAACCAACTCCTGAAACAGGAGAAGTAACACAGGAGGAGTAACACAGGAAGCACGGTCCACCATACAAGAGTGAGCTGAGACGTGGAGAAATGTGGAGGACATGAGAAGAGTGGAGGGCCTCTGGGCAGTTAAGAGTCAACAAAGAGTCACACTGTAAGAAAAAAGACATCCTCCTTTCTGTTAAGGTCAAACAGTGAAACGTGTGTGTGTGTGTGTGTGTGTGTAGGCTTTTTTTGGATATTTAGTTATTTTGGGATATTTGTATCGGGTATTTTGTTTATAGCTTAGGTTTTTACATTTCTTGTACTTGCATGGTGCACTGCCTGGGAGTTTGACGTATTTCTACATTTCATTATGCGTACTTGTACATGTGACAAATAAAATCTCTTGAATCATAAATCTATCCTGTTAGACATTGACACGTTTCGTTACGGGCCACAAGGGGGCGTGCTTTAACAGCTTTGGAGGCAAACCATGACCGTGACATCCTCTTGTCAAATGCAGTCTGTACTACAATTTTTACTACAACCTCACAAGGTTGTTGAATTCCCACGATTAATCTTGTTAAAATGTGTGTCCATTTTCAACAAAGGAAATAGCCGCAGAAGTGGATTGGAGCGGTTGTCTGTCAAGTCTAAAAGATGGAGATTGGGAACAAACAATATTATTTTAGCATTCAAGAAAAGCACAAGCTGTTTCCATATCATGTCATCCATATATTAGAAAATACATTAAATGACTCTTAAACTCATTTGGTGTAAACATGTTGGTAGCCTACATTAATTATATATCATTCCCATGAAAAAAAGAGGTATATTTTAACAATCTCCAAATGCGTAATGTGCCTCTATCTGTCATCATGTACTCACACCATACCTGCCAACTCTCCTGTTTTCCCGGGATGCTTCTGTATTTTTCCGCCGGAAAATTGCCCTTATTTTCAAATCCCAATGTTGACAGCTGTGCTCAACACTACTCAACGCTTTCTTTTTACCCAATCATACGGACGTCATCCAATCAGGGAACATGCTTCTGAATGACAGTGGTGAAGCCCGATCAGGGGCGAAATTCCCGAGGGGGACCGGGGGACCAGTGTCCCCACCAATGTCCAAAAAGAGCTAATTTGTCCCCCCCCCCCCCCAATATCTCAGAGTTATGTCCAGCGATCTGACTTTGCGGATGAACCAGAGATGATTCAAAGTGTACACTGCATTCGCCTAATAAAAAAATTAAGCAGAAGTAAGAAGACAAACATGTTTGGCCTGCGGTAGGCCTTCACTTTAGCTACTCTGTCCACGCTCCATTATCATCCATTTGTCCATCCACCATAGCACCTCCTATATCCATGTGAGAGACAAAGACTCAAGGACGGCTACATCTACAGTTGAAGACACCCTCCGAGTCGTACAGGAACAATTTGCAGAGAGAAAGGTATGCACAATCATGGTCAATATATGCCAGTTCAGAGTATTTCATGCATGTCACCGCCACCGCGCGAGTACACAGAACAGCTGTGGTCGAAGCTGCCGCTGCACAACAACAGCGTGTTTGTCGATAATCACCGCACATTGTGAGAGCTCTAAAACATCCGGACCCGTCAGCAGGATCAAGTCGACATATGGGCGTTACTGTCTCAACCGACAAAAGATGTCAACAGGAAAAATAAAGTACAAAAAGCAATGATTTTTCCAGCTTTGTCTGCATCAAAAGGACCATGTGTCAGGTTAATTGCTGGGCCCAGGGTCGTACGCAGGGTTTTAGAAATGCCAAGGTCCAAAAAAAAAAAAAAAGATTTCCCTGATCTAAATATGTGCATTTTAAGAAGTTTGGAGAGCAAAAATTGGATAACAATAGCTTTAAAACCATGTCAGTGGGCAGTGGCATACATTATCTGTCAAGCAGTAATACATGAGAATCAGGTTAAATGTTGCAGTAAATGACCCACACTACAATCTGGAAATACAGAAGAGGCTAAAATGATCACGAAACATCTGAAAATGAATTCTGACAATGTTTAATTAAAGTGTTCAAGTAAATAGAAATTCACACTACAGACACAATTGAAATTTAATCATGACCAAGTATGGGAGCTGTGTGTGTGTGTGTGTGTGTGTGTGTGTGTGTGTGTGTGTGTGTGTGTGTGTGTGTGTGTGTGTGTGTGTGTGTGTGTGTGTGTGTGTGTGTGTGTGTGTGTGTGTGTGTGTGTGTGGATCATCCAAAGAGAGGGCAGTGTTTTGTCAGGGTTCAACCATGTCCATTTAGACTCACTGAAAAGACATGAATTAGCCTGCATGAATGTTTATTGTTGATACACCATCATATATTCCAAACATATATGAATGGCCTTAAATAAGTAATGTTTAAAATATTATCTAGTATAGATGTTACCTTTTCCTTAAACGCCAATGCAACGCCAATTTCGGTTGAGTATGTGGGGATTTTTTCGGTCGCAATTGGTTTGCACATTTTTAAAAGTGGTGGGGTGAATATTGACGAAAACTGGTGGGTACTCATCCCCAGCGTAACTGACGCCTATGCCCCTATCCCTTCCTCACTCACACACACACACACACCTCTGTTCAGCCAGCGAAGTGGCACTGAAGTTTTAGACGTGCCATAGACGTGCCGCAGCACGTCTATGACACAAGTGCCGCCCCTAGCACACATAGGAAGCGTCACGCTGCGGCGCGTCAACAGGAATATAGTCGTCTCCGGAGCAGAAGAAAAACAAAAGAAAAGAAAAAGGCGCCTTTTCGGCGGCACTTGACGCGCGGTCCGTGAAATAGGACAGTGGCGTGAAGTGTAGCGGGGCAGCGCCCGCCTGCCGCCACCGGTGTGGGGGTGTACATAGAAAATAACAGGGGCGGCTGTTTTGACGCGCGCCGTTCGGCGGCGGTGTGTTTTGGACTTTAGTTTTATGTCGAGCCTTCGTAGCCTCCGTCATGGCGCGAATTAGCCAGTTCATGCGGGTGTGACGTCACATCAATGCCGATCGGAGGTGAAGCCGATTAATATCAAGTGTTAGCGGGTTTACATAGGGTTTTTTTGGGCAGTGTGAAAGGGGCTATACACAAAACAACATTATATATGAACGTAAGAGCCGCATGAAACCAGGCAAAGAGCCGCATGCGGCTCGGGAGCCGCGGGTTGGCCACCCCTGAACTAGCTAATGAAACTAACTAACCGGCATCATGATGGATGGCCTCTGGTGAACGGAGCGCAACCGCAAGGAGCTGTTGGTCAGGTGATGTCTGGGGATGAATGACATTGAACTAGCAGCAGTCCACTAGTGCAGCTCTCTAGTTAGCTGGATCACGCTTCACATGGATTCAGGCGCTGCCTGACGCTGTTGCTGGGCCTGGTCCTGGTCCTGGTCCTGGGCCTGGGCCTGGCGCTGCCTCAAGTTGTTGACATAATCAAAGAGTTTTTATAACGACAAGATCCTCCACTTCCCCACCCACCCACAAGCATTGACGCGATGATCAGGTGCGCAAGTCGTATCTTGGCGTTGTACAATGTCTGCCGCACAAGTAAAGTCATTTTTAGGCAATTATTTCACGACTTTTATTATAGCCTATACACCTCGGAAAAAATACCGAGGTCCGGACCTCAGTGTCCTCAATGGTGGGTAGGCCTACGGCCCGCCTGGGCCAAATGGAAAATGGAAAAGATTGCTTTTGTTAACAATTCACACAAAAAAAGGATGTAAGTTGTATGTTGTATCTGACCATAGCTTTGTTATTGTTGTTTTGGTCATAGTTTTACTCACTTATTCTGTTGTTCTTTTTCACACAATTGAAAACCAATTAAAGCTCAATATTTACTGGCACTCAAGGGTGTCATCAGCTTTTTGAGAGTGGGGGGGACATATTTTGACGGGAGGTCTGGGGTCCTCCCCCAGAAAAATCTGAAAGAAGTAGATGCAATTTCCCGCATTCTGGTGCATTTTACCATGTTTTTAGATTTAAAATGATCTCCCTCTTTCATTGATTTTCCTTGGAGCTGGCATGGTCTGCAATTACTGACTACTATTATGTTCTGGTGTAATACACAGTAGTGCTGCACGGTGCACCGATACTTCAAAAGTACCGCAATTCTCGGAAATTAAAAACGTCACAATTCCTAAATAAAGTATCGATACTTTTAAGAATGAGTGTTCCAGATTTGTTAAGTCCAAAACACACAAAACAGCCGCCCCTATTATTTTCTATGTACACCCCCACACCGGCGGCGGCAGGCGCGCGCCGCCCCGCTACACTTCACGCCACTGTCCTATTTCACAGCGTCGCCGCGTGTCAAGTGCCGCCAAAAAGGCATTCTTTTCTTTTCTTTTTTTTCCTTCTGCTCCAGAGATGACTATATTCCTGTTGACGCGCCGCAGCGCAACGCTTCCTATGTGTGCTAGGGGCGGCACTTGACGCGCGTCATAGACGCACCGCGGCGCTGCGGTAAAGCACAACAATGTTATTCAAGAGTGTTTCTCCTTGTCCAGGAAAAGTATTGAAAAAGTATCGCAATCGCAAAAAACGCAATTCTCAACTTGGTATCGAAGCGATGATTTTGGTGTCGTGACAACACTAATACACAGAGGACTGAAGTGACTGTTCAGCGTTCAGTCTGTGTTTCTGAAGTCTATCGCTGTCGTTGATCCGACAAAAACGCAGAGTGGATTTCTATTTCTATGGGTATTCCCCCTACTGATAAAGTGGAACGGATTTGACTGTGAAGCAATGGAAAGAACGCTGGACTAGTAGACCAGTCATGCACTAATATTTTTGATGGCAAATGGTCCAAACAACTTTTTTTCAAGGGTGGGGGGGACGTGTCCCCCCCCCAATTATATTATGGTGACGCCCATGCTGGCACTTCAAAATGACAAACAAGTGGTCGACTGCACACAAAAAATGTATTTTGTGCTCCCTATTAGGTCTCCTCCACACACAATAACACGAGTTTCTATTGTGTATTGTCTTCTTTTGTTTTGTCTGTGAAATGAATGAACATGACGCAAATAAAGTCTGGACACACACAGCCCACCCACTACTTTCACACATTGATGTCACAGATGTATTTTACAGCATGTATGTAGCCACAGCCACAGCCACTGACTACTTTTTAAACCTTATAAGACACGACAGAGCAATGTGGCATCGTGAAATCCCCTTCACTTCCTGGATGGAGTAATGAGACAGACTACATCATAAAATAAATACATTTACAGAGGCTTTAATGCAAGCGACTTGAAGTCCTTTATTTGATTCATGTGGGGGCGTTGGAGGTTATGCATCTTGCTCAAGGATGCCCACAAGAAGCCTGCACACACTGAGGTTCAAACCCAGAACCTTTCTGCTGGGAATCAAAGACCCCAACACCTAACACTAGACCGCCTAAATCAAAATCTAAAACTGGGATTTTTAATTCAGGGATTTTTATACCACACGCCCTGCATTAGACACAACGACATGAGAAATCCTCGGCATTTCCAATCCTCACTTCTTCCAGTCAGCTGTATTTGTGGAGCAAATTCACCACAGTTTCAAGGCCTCCATGACCAGGTGGCCTCTGCAGTTTCCGCCGCCGGCAAGGTAAACAACTAGGGGTAGGAGATTGTGTTATGATCCAGCTTATCTCCTCTTATTACACAAGAGAAAAGAACAGGTAAACGTCATAATGGAAAAATATTTTGGACACACAGCAAATGTTTGTTGTTTTAATGTTTTATTCATTACAGCCCTAGTGCCAATAATGACGGCGAAGCACACCCTCTTGCGTAATATTGCTTAACTCATGAGTCATTTAACAGAGAAAGCATTAGCCGACACCAGCCGGAAATTTCCCAAATATCCCAAAATGTCCCAAAATATCTCTACACCAAAAAACTCCAAAGACACCAAGTCACCTGTATCTGTACAGAGGAGTCCCCCGAAAACCTGATCCCCCATCGCAGACACATCTGATAGGCTGCTGGGGCGTACCACAGCTGTCTCCTGTGGTCTGCTGAGCTTGTCCAAATCCGGCGTGACGATGCTACACTTAATTAAGTGGGGCATGTGTTGCCGGTGTAACAAATTCCAGGAAGTGACTGAGGCAGTTAGTTGTTAACTTCACTGCTCACTGCTCAGCCTGTTATGTTGTTGCCATCAGCAACAAAACACCAAATCAATCATTTAAAGCTCCTTTGAGCTTTAATGTTTAGGCTGAAAAGTAAGAATGTGAAAATGATGTATAAGTTTATTCCTGTATATTTTAGAAAGTATTACTTTTATAGTCAGACTTACGATGTCGTCTTACATTTGGAACTAAGTTCACAAATAAACGTACTTAGGCCCGCTGTCCATGGTGCTGAAAATACATATCCTATTTTTGTTGAATTAAACCAGGTATTTTTTGGCATCATACTGTAGAATGGTTTATGGTTTGATGGGAATAAACCTTCACGCATGATGTGTTTGCATCATGCATTTGAATCTTGACTTACCTTAATTTCATCATAAATGGACCAGAATTACAGTCGAGAAAAGATGGGACATTTTGGAGAAATGGAGAGTTGATGTCTTTCTCAATCGCTTAGATGCATTTCCTGAAACTCTAACCTCATCCTCAAAACAGTAAAACTATTTCTCATAACACTAAACCACCCATGCAAAAGAACCTATAACACTCAAAATGAAACCCTCAAAACACACACAGTCAGTCAATCGCTACAACAATGTCACCAAATGTACAGCACCTTGTGATCATTGTGTAAATCCTGACACTCAAAATTCAAAGTATTTGCATCAAAACTGACTGTGTGGGCCTACACAGTGTTGCTGTCAATATAAATATTTCTTGGACACACCAATATGAGAAAACACATCTTTATTACTGTATGTATTCATCACATTTAGACATCAGTCTCATTGGGAATCCAGTCTCTCCTCTTTTTATTGTACATTGGCGTGAGGAATAGGGTACCATTGTGCTGGTAAGTAAGTGCTCATAATTTGCACTTGTGGGATGGGATGGACAGCATGTGTTCTTCGTTACTCTTCAAAGTTACTCCAATTACCCGTCATGCTGGCCTGCTCTCACAACACAACGCTCATTACAGTATTTTGCATGCAATGATTCACCCAATGAACAACTGTGTCAATGCGAGCGGGAAATGTACATAGCCGATTGAGAAAAGGACTGGCATGTCATAGTTGAATGAGAATTCACAGAATGACAATTGCGTTCAGTGTTTTGCATTTTGTGTGAACACAACGAGAACTGAAATAGTGGAGTGACCAATTGCGTTAACGGTGTGGGATTGAGAGGCACTGTTGAGAGAATCAGGTTACACATTTGGTTACAAAAACTGTAATGTCTTATGTCTGAAAATATGTAAAGACAGCTTAATAGTCTCGTCATACAATCTTTCAAGAAACAGGATTAACAAATTATCATTTCCCAGGTCATCTCTATTATTAGACCTACCCGATCCATATCATTTTTCCAGAAATATAGATTCTGAAACATTAATGACATAATTATACGGTAATTAGTGTTGCGAGCGACACCATGTGTTTATCCTACGATGACACCTCTGCGAAAAGGTTCAAGGCAATGTTGAGTTTTGCAGAATCCAAGGCTGTTATTTTTCAAGCAACCACCAGAGGGCGACAATATAAGTCAATGTCACCGAACCAGGCACAAAAAAACTGATCACAAATCTACACTTCACATTGACATGGGCCTGTTGTTGAACTATACTATTTGCTCTGTACAGGCCTACTGTTGCTCACCTGTAATTCCCGTCCCTCGCTATTATCTACTATGTCTATGTGCAAGGCAGCATTCATCGCACCGCTTGCTATCGACGAGGTGTGAGCCCAGCGGAAAGCGCCACTCGCTGTGTGTTCGCCTCATCAGCAGCAGCTCCCTGGCTTCCAGGTATTCATCAATATGTGTCCTCTGTATGTTCTGGGAACCCCACCATGGGGCCTATACTATGATGCTGATATGAAAAGCATGCCCCAGATCATGACGCAGAGGCGAAAAAAACCCATATATATATAGATGTATATATACACACATATAGTAGTAGTTTTAGGATATCGCTGTTTTTTAATTGGCATTTATAGTTTTTTCATTCTATTAGATTTCACACTGTTGTGTTAAACTCAAACTTAAATGGAGACATTGGAACATTGATCTACTATATCTGTCGACAAGTTCCAGTTTCACTACATAAAACAACTAAAAACTAAAAACTGTATTGTGCAGTCAACACATCTACAAATAACCACATCTATAAATACCTCGTCTCAATGAATGTACACATGAATAACTTACAAGGGGTGTAATCCTGTATCGTGACTGGGAACGTATCAAGCGTCTGAAGATATGCCCGTCGTTTGAATCGGAGATGAAGCTCTCGGATTGCAAATATTTTTGTTTCTTTCTATTTTAGGTGTTTGAATGATAAATTTAGGATGTGGGACGCCGCTAACATGCATTCCTGCCGCGTGACCCACAGCCTGAACCTGGCCTTAACTCACATCACCTTGACCTCAAGGCTCAGAGGTCAGCCCTACGGACTGTATTTCAAATAAAGACCTACCTCACACACACACACATACACACACGCACACACACACACGCTCATTTCACAATGTGTTAATATAATAGTTTAGCATAATCTATAGTGTGATCAACATTGCAATGGTGAAATTGATCAATTTAATTGAAATGCATCCTTAAATGCATCCTTTTCTTAATTAAACTGTAGATTAGGACCATTCATCTATTTATTCATTTATGCGCTTGATTTGCATGTAGGCCTATTTAATATTGTACGTATTAATTATTGTACTCATTTATTAGGCCTATTGTACTCATTTATTTATGTACACATGTAGGCTATTATTGTACTTACTCGTAGTACTACTATATTTATCTATATCTATATAACGATTTTTTTAAAAGTCACTGGTACAAAAGTAGGCTAACTAGCTAAAAAAAAGTAACTAACTACAACGTAAAATGAGAGCGACACCGTAAAACCACTAGCGACACAACACCGTATGGGTGCTGCACCTATGGGTGCTGACCGCCCCCTAGTGGAGGCCGGCGGTATCGTCGCTCCAGACAGCGTCTACAGATGCGGTGCATGTGGTTCAGTGTGTAGGTGGTCTGACGGTGGGCCACGCCAGCTGTAAATAGTGTTTCTGACACGTGTGTGTGTGTGTGTGTGTGTGTGTGTGTGTGTGTGTGTGTGTGACCACTGCAGTGTCTTTGACCTCTGACCTCTGAAAGCTTAGCTTTACCACCTGGTGGCGGTGGAACTGCGCTTGATCAGGGCAGCACCTCCCTCCGACTGGTACGCCACACACACCACACACGCACACACGTACACACACGCGCACACACACATACACGCGCACACGCATGCACACACACGCACTCACACACACACACATACACACACTGTCTCCCGGTAAAGCACCCACCGCTCCGTCACAAACACATGTACGCAAGTGCACGTGAGTGCACACACACACACACACACACACACACACAAATATGTACACAGACTCACACAATATCTTACACCCTCTCTCTCTCTCTCTGTCACTCTCTCTATCACAAACACATACACACATGCATGCACACATACACACAATGTCTCTCCCTCTCTCTCTCTCTCTCTCTCTCTATCACAAACACACACACACACACACACACACACACTCCATGGGTTCTCATGAACACAAACACACAGATACCCCACGTTCATTGTTCTCGTTTCTAAACAGCCCCCCAGAAACCAGTCTTTCTGGGGGGCTGCTGCAGCGTAACACGTCCTCTGTTGCGTGTTTCCAGTGGCTCATGTTCCCAAGGTGTCCCGTGGTTTGTTGCCTCCACATCCTAAACTATTTTTACTATTTGTTTATATTCCACATACTTGACCCGGTGCTGCATGCTAAACTCTGAGTGGTATCGTCTCTCCCACTTCCACTCACACACCCTGACGACGGTCTGCTGTGCGCAGGCTAGGTGGTTGGCTATCCGCAGGTCAGGTGTGTTCACAGTGACTGTGGGGGGGGGGCTGAATAGTCACAGCATAAGGCCAGATGTTTTTCCTTTATGTTAAGCCTCTGTGTGCGTTACGTACGTGAGACACGCCACCCGGTTCGACGCGTACACACGCTCGCTCGCTCGCACACACCCACACACACATAAACACACACACACACACACTCTGCACTAGTCCTCCCTCTGTCTTTCGATCCTTCACGTCAACAATCAATCACAATAACAGACAAAGGGGTTTACTTGATATCTTCCAAAAGGTTTAGCATGAATCTCTCCACAGACGGCGAGAAATATTAGAAGGACTTTTTTTTTCAAAAATGCAGAGAACAAGCCCAGCAGGTGTGGCGCAGACCGCGCCGTCAGCATCACCTCAGTGTAGTTTGCGTTTCCAAAAACCACATTTT
>JAOPHQ010004040.1:0-110860 GCA_030340625.1 Merluccius polli
AACTTGGGTTTTTGAAAAGTCTGGTACAATTATTTTTTGGATAGCTCAAATACACGCGCATGCACATGCACACTAACACACACATATTTTGAGGGATCTCTGCATGTCGTTTTTCGCCCACAGGCTCTAAAGAAAATGATGCAAGCGCTGCTTTAAACTAAAATAAACATATACGCAACATGTCGACTGTGTGTGTCAATGTTGACCTGACCTTGTAGAGCAGGGAGAACTCACCAGGCCCATGTGATGCAATCAGATACAACATATGAAACCATAACAGACAACATAACATACAGCATAGCAACTCCAAATTTAACATACAGGTGTATATAATCACATCAAATATTCAAAGTTATTATAGTTATTACAAATAACAATAATAATAATTATTATTATTATTATTATTATTATTAAGAGGAGGAGGAGTATTATTTGTATTATTATAGTCAGTCTGATATATCAGCCTAATGCTGCACCGCTGAAGCAAACTGTGTATGAACTGTCTATCGACATTACCGCACTGAATACCAAGTATAGCGCCTTCATCCTTGACTTGTTCTCAGTGATGGACAGCTGCCTGCAGATGGCCGTGCGTCTCCGTCTAGACGAGCCACTCCATCACCTTGACCCATCCCATCCTCGCTGTACACCGTAGACACTGCTCAGCCGAACGCGGCGAGGCGCCGCACAGCGCAAATGAGTTTCACAGCCATGCCAAGCCTCTTTGTAGTTGCCGGGCTGCCTCACCGCGGCTCCTGGTTGTATGTAGGCTGGAGAAGCATAGAGGGTCAAACCAGCTAATGACCCCTTGACCCCTGTTTCAAGTCCTCAACATTACGGCTGTGAAACCATTCACTCATTCACTACTCCCCACTCGCTGTCCAGGGAGGTCTGTCTAATGAGTTCGATGTCACACTTTTCGGACAGAACTCGGAATTGCTGTCATTGCTGGCGCATAATTAAAATGTGCCAGATTAACGTAGGCTGGTGGACCAACTATATGCATTTTCTTTAATGAGCGTTTTTTCCCAAATTAATAAAATATATATATATATATAATATATAATAAAATGATATATTATTTTGCTGCTCTCTCTCCTCCATGGATGTGCTGTCCTCTCGTCCATCTGCCATTCTTCTTTCAGCGCAATGCATAATGGTATATACTGTAGTGCTCGGTTAGTGACCATCGCTTGTACACTGCTTTTCACGATGCATTGTGGCATACGATGAGTCCACTATATAGGGTATAATAATTCTCACTAGACATTTGGACAGCACTACAAAATGGCGACCTCGCTATATAGTGGACTCTGAGTCTGTAGTGAGTGATGTCGGACACAGCCCACGTTGTGAGAACTATAGGTATCAGAGGAAGTCGTAGCCGGGGGAGCGTCCCGCCCCGTAGGCCCACTATAACAGCCCCAGAGAAGGCCTGTGGGTGATGTAAAGTCATTCACCAAGTGGTATAGGAATGGGCGACCACCGACAGTAGGTTTCGGAGGTATGTAGGTCACACTGGGAGAGGGATCTTCTACGCCCCCCCCCCCCCATATCTATTTTCGTGTCCTCCTCCTCCCTCTCTCTGTTCTTTGCGTAATCGGTTATTCAAGTACGTCTTTTTTATCGTTTTATCTTTTATGCAGCTTTCCCTTCCCTTCGTTTGCTCATATTCACCGTCTGTCTCGCGGGTGGATTTTTACTCGTTTTGACCAACAGGGTTAGTGAATGACTGAACGTTAGTGAATGTGGTAGAGATGTATTTTTTTTGTAAGACTAAATAAATGATGCTGGTCCTTCAAGTTCGTCTCACCAGTGCTTTTAGCTCGTAGCCCTTTCATTCGTTTGGCAATTCAGAACACCGCTTGCCTCTCTCTCTCTCTCTCTCTCTCTCTCTCTCTCTCTCTCTCTCTCTCTCTCTCTCTATATATATATATCTTTCTGTCTCTCTCTCTCTGTCTCTTCCCCCCTCCTCCATTGATCTTTGCTGGCTCCCTCAGTGTGATAACCCCAGAGACCAGATGGTATGCTGCGCTCTTTTAACTTAGTCACAATACTATGTGTTTTCCAATCTTGTCAAGCATGTCCCAGGCTGTGTAATGAGCTTGGGTCTATTCAGTCAGCTGTGTAGTGGCCCTTGGCCCCCGATGCCAGGCCTATCGCCACCCCCCCCCCAAAAAAAAAACAAAGAAGATACCCAGTTTACCAATTCTTTCCTCTTTTCTTTCTTTTGGAGAAGGCGGAATAGGGATGAAAGCTCATTGCTTCCCACAGAGGAAGCAGTTGAAAGGGGTGGTACCCCCGTCTCTTTCAAAGACTTGATTTTTGTCCCCTCCTTCTTCACCGGAGGTCACAGCTTGATACTCCACTTTAATTGGCTTAGATTGTGAGACGATGTATCATCGCTTAGCAATGAAAATCTTACCGCTATCAAGTGCTTCAATTCCCCCCCCCCCCGCCCCCCTCCATCTCACTAGATCCCACCAACTCCCCAGCATTTACATATCAAAATGCTGCTGCTTTTCTACATTTACCAGCTCATTAGTTTCTTTTGGTCTGGCTGGTGGTTGGTGGAGGTCCGCCTGCCCTTGTTTTGGTTCATCTGAGAGCTGCTTGGTGTAATGAATGTGTGATGCAGGGGGATGCAGGCCTCCCAGGGCTATTGGTTCATGCGAAGTTCACTCAAGGTTTTCCTTTCATACGTGTTTAGTATACACAGCCCGCGCGAAGGAGGATTTACACCAGGTCTCCCGCAGACCACCCAGCTCTTTGTGTTGAAATGATTTCTGAGCGTGTGTGTGTGTGTGGGTGGGTAGGTGGGGGGGGGGGTGTGCGGCAGGGGATCTTCCTGTTTAGATACTGGTGTTGATTTTGAGATTGTTTACCTCTGTTCTCCTTTTGTTCAATGCACTCTCAAGGTAAGAGGCCACGAATGAATTGATAGCAGCCCACACGTCCCAAGGTGAATTTGGTTATAATAACAGCTGTTCATCATCAGCCAGGGTTGTTGTTGTTGTTATGGTGTGTCATTGTTAACCAGCACTGAACTTGGTACTATGTTTGTGTCTTTGACTTTTGATTAAATCCACCCACCCCATCCCTCTACACTTGATACTGATGTTGAGATCGATCAGCCACACGGTTGTGGTTGGCAGCAGCCGGCTCCCCGGGCCCTATGTGACCCAGTCAGAAGGGGGGAGGAGGAGGAGGAGGAGGAGGAGGAGGAGGAGGAGGAGGAGGAGGAGGAGGAGGAGGAGGAGGAGGAGGATTCTGAAGCACCACCCCCGTATCTGGTCATGGTCCACAGATCAAACAGCTGGGAGGAATTCTTCACAGGGACAGAGTAGTCCACACACTTCGAGGAGAGAGAGAGAGAGAGAGAGAGAGAGAGAGAGAGAGAGAGAGAGAGAGAGAGAGAGAGAGAGAGAGAGAGATGGAGAGAGGGAGAGAGGGAGAGGAAGAGAGAGAGGCAGAGGCCTTCCTGCTCTGATGTCGGTCACTCTCTGGAACATCACACAGCCCATAGTGATGTGTGCATGTTGTGTGTGGGAGGCCATGCCTGTGTTTGTGACCCACAGAGTTGTGCCCTGTGTCTTTCTGAGGGGTGCATGTAAGCTGCACGCTGCATAAAGGTGATCTGTAGAGCAGGTAACAGCAAATGACCTCTTTGATCACATGAGCCGATTAGAATAGTATTTTTTTTGGTTGCTGATTGCATAGTTCATATGCACACATATATGTGAGACCATATTGTTTTCCATTCCAGGTGCAGTGTAATACAACATCCTAGGCTAGATATTGTGCTGCAGTATGCTGACCAACTAAATGTTAACTACGTGTCTAATAAATGAGTGGAAGGTAGAGGATGTAATTTTCTGCTTGTCTGCATACAAGGATGACTTATACCTGCCTCTTCCTTCCTCTCTCCATCTCCTTATGTATGCACACACACACTCTCTCCCTCTCTCTGTCTCTCTCTCTCTCTGTCTGTCTGTCTCTCTCTCTCTCTCTCTCTCTCTCTCTCTCTCTCAGACACACACAACACACACAAGTTCACTCACTCACACTGCCAATACATAAACAAACACATCACTGATTGTGATTATCTATGTTCTTCCTCCCTCCATGTTTTTGTTTGATTAAAAGCCGCATTCATTGATTTCTGAGCACTAGAGGGAAGAAGGTCTAAAATAGCTGTACGCAAACTGACGTATTTGTTTAGACATGGCAAGGAAATAAGAGGTCAAATGAAACATAATTTTGCTCAAATCACATTGATAAACATTAAAGAATTCCCAGAAGCAAAGATGAACTTGGTGTGGGTAGGATTTTATGGCATTATCACATTGTTTGATAGAAAGTGTTTTGAAGGATTTCTTATGACAAACTTTGATGAATGCAAGTTCAGAAAATCTTGTCTGGCTAGAAATTATGTTTTCTTTTCACAAAACGATCTCTTCATAGGCTGAAAAAAATAAATACATAAAAGCTTTGTGTGGTGGTGCAAACGTATTGAAATTATTCTGAATTCACCTCCAGGCAGTTTTCATCCCCACTTTCTGCATGACTATGAGTTATAAACAGAGCATAATTACAGGTTAAACATGTGAAAAGTGTATCCATAATCAACGACACATTTCGGTATTCCTCAATTATTCTCTGTGGCGGCTTGCCCAAACACTGACCGCGAACCGCTCCAAGGCACTCATTAATATTTTCAAAAGGCGTCCATGTTTGGAGTACCTCCACCCTTCCTGATACATCCCCCAACATTCACAGCGGGGCCGGATCCTAGCGAGCGCTGGTGTATTTAACATCCAAATGACATTTTTCTTCTTCTTCTCCTCCTCCTCCTCCTCCTCCGTCCCGGGATCCCCTGTGGAGCCGCCTCAAGGTCTGCCAAGGGTCTCTGGGACCAACACTGAGAACCACTGATGTTAGCTGTCTAGTTGACTGCCAGGGGAGTCCGTTCAGTACACTACGTTGTTGTTTTGGGTTTTGCTTTAGTGGGTTTTTTCCCTTACACCTTTTCTCCTTATCAGCCTCTGGTGGATTGTGCCTCTCCTTCATGAGAACCTTGTCCCCCCCCCCCCCCCCCCCCCCCCCCATCTTGTTTATGTGTTTGTCCCCACTGCTCACACACAGCCTCCCTCCCTCCCTCCTAAATGATGGCCCTTTCCCCTGTGTGTGTGTGTGTGTGTGTGTGTGTGTGTGTGTGTGTGTTTGGGGTGGGGGTGCTTAGAACTACAGTGATACAGGTCCACCGCAATCAATTGAAAAGTGGAGCTTTCAATGCTCATTTGATCATCACTGGAACTGATCAGGAGGAGAAGGTGCCCACCCCCCCCCCCCCCCCCCCGATCCCAGACTTGTGATGTCAGCAGCCGAGAGAGAGAGAGAGATGGAAAAAGCTGGGAGGGGGGAGACAGAGGGTTGTTTGGCGGCGGGTGGAGAGCAGAGGGGAGGGGGGGGGGGGAAGAGAGAGAGAGCGATAGGGGGAGAAACACAGCAAGATAAAGAGAGAATAATCTGGAATGAGACCATGGTACAATGATTCCCTGCTGTTAGGCTCCTAACGATAGCCATGTGAGACTCGTCACTTACACAAGACGCCGCATCTCCTGTCAGCGGCGATATGGAGCACAAAATGCTTCGAATTAGGCGGCAAATCCATCCCTTCGATTGGTGTACAACAACACTGGGGCGTTTGACCGATAGACATTGTCATTTTCTCGCCACTTTTTGGCGACAAGATGACAACAGGAGGGAGAAAAGGGAATTATTGCTTGATTGTACAACCCCCCCCACACACACACACACCCCTCCTCCTTTGGCACCAGCTTTGTTTTTGATGGACGCCCGACACACTGCCATCTCTATGCCTGAATTGCATTCTAATTCATGTCTTCAAACCTGCCTGTGCCTGGTGCTCTATACTGGCAACAGTGAGTAGTGGCGTGTGAAGAAAGGCGACCTATGGAGATTGTGCCCACAGCCAAATGTGTGTGTGTGTGTGTGTGTGTGTGTGTGTGTGTGTGTGTGTGTGTGTGTGTGTGTGTGTGTGTGTGTGTGTGTGTGTGTGTGTTTGGGGGGGGGGGGACGATTTTCATCATCACTGGCCTGCCAGGGAGGGCCGATTATTTATTTATTAGAATCACTTGATGGTTATTTTGGATTGAGGTGTTTTTTACATGGGGAGGGTGGGGGGTGGGGGGGGAGTGTCATTATAAGGTGAAGGAGATGGAGGGAGACGGGTCTGCGGGGGACTGCGATGAATTTTCTCAATTTTCGCATTTCTTAATTCTCATTTCTCTCAATTCATTTGAGTGGATCTTTGAAGTGCAGTCGCTTGATAGATATGTCACTGAGAGACAAAGGCATCTTGAAGTTTGAATGGAGATTGTCATTTGTGTTGTCAGGGTTGAGACAGTTGTAGTCTATTTTTTAGGCTGGCTGTTATCTTTGAGCGGACCGTTGAGGAAAAGCTGTCTTGGGTTGTCTATACAGAAAGCCCACTTTGGTTCAGCAGCATTGTTTTGAGCAGCCATTGTGAAGAACCAGAGGAGATGAAGGGGATAGTGGAATACACGGTCAAACAGCACTTTGCAAATGAATAATCAATACAATGTCCAATACACCTTAAACACGTATCCGTCTCACTCCAACCATCATCTCTCTGCAGGAACAGCTATCTAAGATAAGCATGTCTGAAATCAATATGTGCTTCTTTTCGTTCTTCATAGATAATGCAGAGGAAGACGGCGAGAGAGGAACCAGTAACGGAGGCGAGTGCAAACGGTGTATTTTTTATTTTATTTCACTCTTGTTAGGAGGAATACAGTGTAAGTATCCCGGGGCTTCACTCGAGGCTAACATCCCTCTCTGCCTGTTCTCTCTTCTGCCCTCCTTCCTCCAAACATGTTGCATCTGGGGCTCGGGCTGCACAGCAGTGGACGTTTCAGGTGAGCTCTATGTGCCCCCATGTCTTCAAGCGTATGCAGCAATGCGCTAAAACTCAGTTCCCCAATATTTCTTCGGGCATATGAAATGTTGCAGAATTGCCAGTTGTATTTTCAGATTAGCCTGTCCCAGTATTCAACATCTAAACATAAAGCCTGGCGTGTCCTCTAATGAGCAGCCAGTGTTCATGTACAATTTATACCAGTATGCTTTTTAAAATGTTCGTAAAAGCAAGAAGTAAAACATATAGAAGAATATAACTATGAGGTGTTTGACTGATGGCAGGACCGTAGATAAAAACAGTAGTATAGTAGCACTCAAACCATTTTCTTTGCTGAAGTAATTATTTAGAGAATGTACATTTTGTGACAAACAAATTAAATAATACAGGTTTGGGGGATTAAAACACATACGGTACACGATAATTATAGTTTATTGTCTTGTCCATTTAGTTTCATGTTGATTTTTTTGTATTACATTATATATTGTTAAGGGCAGCTAAGGTTATCAAGTTTTGTGTTGTCATATTTTTCAGCAAGAGGAACATCTGTGAACACTCCCTTCATTTTCACCTGGATGCTGTGTTTATTTCTCTTGCTGGTAGACAGGAAGTTGTGAGCACCGGCGAACAACAGACACATTGTGTACTGTACTAACTCATAGCGAAAACACCTGTTTCACACCTCCAAACATACCTCTGGGGGGGGTGAAACGAAGGTGTGTTGTTATTCTTCATCACGCCGGCTGTACCTCTCTTACACAGTGGTTAGGGAGTGGAGGTTGTGGAGGTTTTGGCAGTGATGATCACCTGGCATCCAATATCCTAAACAAACTTCAAACTTTTAACTAAAGCTGGCCAGGGAAGGGATGTATAACTTATCTATCTCTGTATTATATGGGATGTGGGATGTCTCTAATCCTTCCCTTAAACTTCAACCTCACTATTACTACAATGGTGAGAGCCAGAGGAAGGTGATAAAGATCCGCTTTCATCAAACCCTTCCATGTCTTCCTCCTCCTCCATCCTGGAGGCCAAAGACCCATGTGCAAGTGTGCTCCTGAGTGGTGTGTGTGTGTGTGTGTGTGTGTGTGTGTGTGTGTGTGTGTGTGTGTGTGTGTGTGTGTGTGTGTGTGTGTGTGTGTGTGTGTGTGTGTGTGTGTGTGTGTGTGTGTGTGTGTGTGTGTGTGTGTGCTTCGATGGGCGGGAGTGGATCTCATCAACTCATTCACCAGCGAGACAGGAGTCCGACTCCACATCTCTCATTATCAGCAGCACTCCTGTTATTAGTGACTCCATCTGTGAAACGATGTCAGGCACAGCAACACGAATCCCGAGGTTCGGTCTTCAGGTCCGTCCATCCTAGTCTCTCCTCTCCTGCACACTCCCCCCCCCCCCCCCTTCCACTATAGCAGCCCTGCTCCTTAACTGTCTAGGTTGGCTCTCGGTTGGCCCGGGCAGGCAGGCAGGCACACAGACAGAAGCAGCCCGTTTGTACCTGTACCTCTCCAGGGCCAAATGCATTTGTAAATCTCATGCTGCCGCCGCAGGTGTGCAGTGGTGACCCTGATATTTTTGTATAAACGTGTCACCAGCGCGTCTTTGGAGATTGAGTGTGATGAATTACCTCTAGACCCAACCATAAGACATTTCATAAATCACTCGTGGCGACGGGTATTATTTTAACATGGTGGCGACACCGACTATGGGGAGGGGTGGGTCGGTAGGGGAGAGGAGGTGGGGGGTGGCGGCAAAGATGGCGCTGATAAATCATATTGGATAAGGATACCACAATATTGTTATTTTCAGACCCCCATCGAGACTCGCAGGAACATGACTGCATTTAATTTGAATGCATTCACCCAGAGCGAGAGCCACTCAATATTCTGTATCACCACCTCGGTTCTGTGGGGGTGATGGTGGTGACCCTGAAGAATTGCTGGGGCCATCAAATGATATTACAAAATTAATATTGCAGCGAAGATTTTCTAAGTCAAGAAATAATAAGAAGAAGTAAAAGAAATACCCCCCAAAAAACATGGCGCAACTGTCGTGAGTAGATAGTTAGGGTTGAATTATTAGGAGGGGCTCGCAGCATATGTAATGACTTGGCAAAAACAACTGGCTCAGCGCAGTAAAGGAGAGAGCTTAGAGTGTGCAGGGAAATGCCGGCGCCGTGGAGGGAAGAGCGTGTTGTCAAGCAGCCATGCCAATCAGTTGTTGGACCAAGCAGAAGTGCACGTACCGCACAGCTAAAACAGAACAATAGGCGGAGAGCGGAAAAAGCAGTAACCTATAACCCGATTTGTTTCCCTTTTTGTTTTTTTGTTTTTTGGTTGGGTAGGTTTTTGCTTTGTTTTTTTCTGACATATTCACAGATGGTTCATATTAAGTGTGAACACCGATTTGTCCTAGTTTACGGTAATCCTTCACAAGTAAAAAAACGGGACTCTCATAAGCTGACGAGCAGCCACATGCCAACACAATGCCAACGAGAGTTGGCACTTATGTAAAATCTGTGAAAGAACGCAGTCACCCGGGTCTGACTCACGATCTCACTCCCGTTTCTGTGTTTTCTCCTCAGCAGAACCAGAGGAGAAGAAAGTGTAACCAGCTGAGGGACGGACAATCAACCTCATCTGACAGCCAGCAAACTGTGTGAAGGCCCCACCATACCAGTGTCAGAGCAGCCGCTGGTACCGCGGCCCTGTTCCCTGGCCCAGGACACACGCTTCTCCACCCTATGGTTCTCCCATTACCAACTTTAGTTCACCCTCCACCTCCTCTCTCTCTCTCTCTCTCTCTTTAACTCTCTTCTTTGTTCAGATATTCCTCATGAAAAATTTAGCTGTATGTGTGTGTGTGTGTGTGTGTGTGTGTGTGTGTGTGTGTGTGTGTGTGCGTGTGTGTGTGGATGTGGGTGTGTGTGTGTGTGGATGTGGGTGTGTGTGTGCGTGTGCGTGTGCGTGTGTGTGTGTGTGTGTGTGTGTGTGTGTGGATGTGGGGGTGTGTGCGTGTGTGTGTGTGTGTGTGTGTGTGTGCACGTGCGTGTATATGATACAATACACTTTATTCATGCACATGATACCACATACACCTGATACAGACAACAAAGACAAAGACACAACTCAGAGCGGGTACAGAGCTACTCGCTACAACTGTGAGCTACTCCTGTACTGACTACATACATGTATGTATGTTCATGTATATGCATGTGTATGTATGTATGTATGTATGTACATATATGCATGTACAATATGCATGCAAGTATGTATGTATGTATGTATATGTGTATGTATGTGTGTGGGTATGTATGTATGTGTGTAGGTATGTATGTATGTATGTATGTATGTATGTATGTATGTATGTATGTATGTATGTATATATAAAACCCTCCTATAGGACTTGACATATCAACCTGAAAAGATGAGCCATGCGTCACTGTGTGTTGAAGCCATCCTGCCATATCATTATCTCTGCGAAGACGATGCAAACCAGATTGTAGTATATTGCTGATCAAAGGATATCTATATGTTGGAGATAGTGCTGGCCTAGGACAAAAACACCCTCCCCCCATATCTCCTCCACTTCATTCTTCTGCATTTCTAAACAGATATAACTTTTTGTGATGACTGCTCCGCACGCTGACAGTGTCTCGCATCCGTAGGGCACTAGTGAGGTGCGACGCGCTCACACCCTCTGCGTTTTCTCACACAACGCTGCAGGCGGAGCTGCTTTGTCAAAAAATAAATAAATGTCAAATAAAATAAATATTCACATGTGAAATGCAACCACATGACCATGATACTAACCATACACCAAGGTCTTCTAAAGGGACCAGGATTAAAGAAAAAAGAAAAAAAACACAATAACACAGACTTACACCCGCACACACACACACACAAACACACATACACACACACATGTCCACCGATGCCCTTTGTAGAAACATGACTAATAACTACAATCCACTGCAGCTGTATATGTGAACAAGATTTTAACTGGGATAATATTTTACCATCACCCCCACAACACTTTAGAGGATGTGAGTGTCTTTTAATGAAATTGATTAGCTCCTTTATTTTTCCCTGTCAGTTTCTTGGTTGTTTTCCGTGCATGACAGAATTGCTTTGAACTTAATCAACATGGAAACTATATCTCCTCTCTCTTCCTCTCTCTCTCTTTCTCTTTTTTTTCTCTCTCTCTCTCTCTCTCTCGCGCTTATCCGCTTGTTCACTTGTCTCTTAACCAGCTTGTCTATACTTGTATCTGAAGAATTTGCCTTATTTCATATGGAAAACATAATCATACTGAGGCGGTCCATGTAAAGCAGTTTGGTTGTGTGTTGCTTGCAGATGATTTACCATTTTTAACTCTACGCCAAGTAACTTGTTGTTAATATTTCTTGTTTTATTTTTTGATTTATCGACGAAAAGAATCTATAGAAAATTATATGATTTGAGTTATTTTTAAGTGGTGCCATAATAAAGATCAAATTAATTACTGTTTTTGGAAATGATGCCTTCATACTTTGATGTTTGCTTTGCGAAACAATAATGAAACAAACTAATAAAGTTTAAGTTGAAAGTTGAATGGTATGTTGTTTTTTCGTGTTCATGTTGTATGCCATGAGTACAAGACAGTTGACTCTTTTATTGTTGCATTACAGGCCTAAAGAGGAATACAAATAACCGTAAGCACACTAAGGTAATATTGTACCAGAGCGATTGTCGAAGGAGAGCTATGCCACTCCCGTTGACCCTAATGTGACTGGAAAAAAGACTGCAGTACCATGCTGGAGCACCGGGGGCAGAGTGCCAGACATGCAGTGTAGAATGCATGGTGGTGAATTGAGCTAAATGCTATAAAATGAGAATCTCCATCTACTGTATTTCAGCTGTGCATGGGCTATTCGCTGCTGCTGTGCAAATAATGACTAGTGAATACACCATTATTCACCGATGCACAATTGAAGGACGTCACATCTCCTTTTGAGAGCAGTGTATGGGGCCATTATTGTAGAAGAACGATGTACAATAGGCTCTGTGCACAACTCGCGTGACATACTTCCGTTTTCCCCGGTTGTCGGCAGAAGAGTTTCCGGTTTTCTTCCTGCTTCACTACAACAGCGGTGAATATGAATCAAAACGAACAAATGAGAGCTGTAACTGTACGAAAGAAGAAAAAAAATAACATGAGGGATGGATATAAGTTGCAGAAGGTTGTAGGGGGCTCAAATGAGCATTGTTGTGTGCCACTGTGTACTGGATCGAGTCGGTATAACACCGAACTCAGCTTCCACCGGTTTCCTAAACATACTGGCCACCGTACACAGTGGCTTCACAAGATCCGCAGAACCGGGTTTACCATTACTCCGCATACAAAGGTCTGCAGCCGTCATTTCACCAAGGACCAGATCCGCACCACTGCAAAAGGAAGACGGTTTTTAACTGCCAACGCCATACCAACCTTGTTCGAGTGGAACGCTTACAGCAACGAGACGCGGGCCGCTGTTTGGGAGCGCCGCACTCGTCCGACATCGAGTCCGGAACCTGGCCCGGCGGAGACCGAGGAGGAGATTGTGGATATGGTCCCGATGGCCATAGACCACGATTACGTGGTCTATGGGTTTATGATCTATGGTCTATGGTCTATATCTATGATCTATGGTCTATATACATTTCTAATGTATATAGACCATAGGTCTGTCAAAGTTACATTTTCTGTTTTGAATGCTATTTTGTGCAAAGTAATGTACTTCATATGTGAACACAATACTGCATGTTTTCAGCAGTTATTCACTCATGACAGATGCTAGTTTATGATGTCATAATCACTCAGCAGGTGTGCTACTTACTGGTGAGAAGCACACAGTTTTTCACTGTCACTTTGTGGCCAATATTTGAACCTTTTGGTGTTTTTTTGCATACTATGTTATTTGTGTAATTCAAGTGTGTATAGATCGGCGAAGGTAATGTTAGGTAACCAGAATATGAATAAATGTATTGTTGATACTGCCCGGATGTCTGCTGAGTCTACTTCTCATTCAATGGACCCAAAAATCAACTCACTACATTCAATGTTGCATCATAAATGTATACCAGTAAATAAACATTTACATTACATTTCATTAGAAATGTATATAGACCATAGATCATAGATATAGACCATAGATCATAAACCCATAGACCACGTAATCGTGGTCTATGGCCATCGGGACCATATCCACAATCTCCTCCTCGGTCTCCGCCGGGCCAGGTTCCGGACTCGATGTCGGACGAGTGCGGCGCTCCCAAACAGCGGCCCGCGTCTCGTTGCTGTAAGCGTTCCACTCGAACAAGGTTGGTATGGCGTTGGCAGTTAAAACCCGTCTTCCTTTTGCAGTGGTGCGGATCTGGTCCTTGGTGAAATGACGGCTGCAGACCTTTGTATGCGGAGTAATGGTAAACCCGGTTCTGCGGATCTTGTGAAGCCACTGTGTACGGTGGCCAGTATGTTTAGGAAACCGGTGGAAGCTGAGTTCGGTGTTATACCGACTCGATCCAGTACACAGTGGCACACAACAATGCTCATTTGAGCCCCCTACAACCTTCTGCAACTTATATCCATCCCTCATGTTATTTTTTTTCTTCTTTCGTACAGTTACAGCTCTCATTTGTTCGTTTTGATTCATATTCACCGCTGTTGTAGTGAAGCAGGAAGAAAACCGGAAACTCTTCTGCCGACAACCGGGGAAAACGGAAGTATGTCACGCGAGTTGTGCACAGAGCCTATTGTGAGCTGAGCGTCGTGTAACTGTTTCTCATTCTGCGCGTGCATAATCAGATTAGTAAATGAGCAAAACGGAGATCTGAATCCACACGTTTTCATCAAGTGTTCAGCTCCGATGATGGAGATGGCTTTCTTCTCTTCGCTCCAACATTGCACACCGTCCCTTGTCTGTCTGAGGTCTGCCGTCTTGTTTTGTATGGGAGATGCACCACCTCCCTGTGCTACAGCAGCACAGCTCGTTTAGTTCTCAGTAAAAACTATCACCCCAGAGGTCTGTGTCAAATACCAAAACCGAGATTGGTAAACATTTTACTGTCACCAGAGATGAGAGAGATGCCTCAGGAAAGGACAAGATGTCATCTATTGCTGGAACTGAACAAGACATAGCACATGTGAGCTCTTCCATCTTCTAATATAAACACATTTATTGGGGGAAAAACTAAATAGCAGGTGATGCCCCCAACAGGTAAGTCGCCTGTTGGGGGTGCAAACACCCATAAAGGGCCGAATATACTGCAAAAAAAAAACTCAAATTGCTCCAACTACAATATTATAGTCTATTAACTTGTCGCATACCAAGTGCTTGTCAGGACAGACTGGTGGTGGAACAGCAATGTTTTAAATATTTAATGACTTATTTAAATATTGTATGTCACAGTGGCAGTGAGCTACTGAAACACACAGGCAGTAGACGCTGTTAGGTGGTGTTTCAATTGACTCGCAAGGAGGTTTACAGTATACAAAAATAACCCGAAATTGCCTTCTAATTGTAAAAAACAAACATACCCTTTGTTTGACTGCCTAGCCTCTGTGAAATGTGACATTTTGGTTTGGTTTGAAATTGACATCTTGATTTATAGCAGCAAATGCAGTGTTAATGTTGCATAGTATTTACATGGATACGTAAATGACATAATTTATAGGTTTTTCTCACATGAAAGGAGGATCGATTGGTGTTTTTTAAGCGCTGCTGTGTGTGTCCCTGTGGCCGACAGTAGCCGCCATCTTAGGTTGATATCATATGAAAGGCTTTTTATGATTAATTTTCCAGATGAAAGCTCTGCGGACCTCTTTGTATAAACACATATTATTGTGTTGCTCTCTCTCTCTCTCTCTCTTCTACAGCCAATGCCACCCTGTTTCTTCCCTTTCTCCTTCCACGCACTGCAGACCCAGACACAGGCTGTTCAGACAACAAACAAATTGGGGAAATCCAGGGTTTGTGTTTTTTTATCTGAAATGCACCATGAAAATGTATACAAGATGCAACGGCAACAGGATAGGTGAACTAATCAGAGATAAGCAGCCTAATTGGGATGAAAATGGGCACCATTCATTATGGATGCCTGCCTTCAAAGCTATCGGGACACCCACTGAAATCTTAGAGGAAATTAGCTTTTCCGGCATCCCAACTTTCTCTTTGAACTAACGAGCATGGGCAGATAAAAGCACAACAGCACAAGGCATCCATGATTTTTTTTTTTGGTTGTGGTTATGTCGTCACCCAACTAAAAATAAACACTTGTCTAATGTTGAAAGCCATCTGACTGACAAAGAAAAAGGGAAAGGGATGAGCAAATGCAGCCATTCGGTGTCACATGGCTGTAATTATTAACCTGATAATGCATTTGAAGTGCCATTATGCCACTCGCTCTTTGTCTTGTTATGGCACAGTTGAGGCAGTGCAGCAGGCCTACATTGTGACATTTAAAGGTACCTTCTTTAAGTGTTAGAAGAATAGTTCAGGTGGATTTTACCACTTCCATGTGCTCAGCATCCAGAATGAGGAAACTAGAAAGAGTTTAAAATCAACCCCTTTTGTCATGGCAAACTCAATGGCTCCAAATAATTTGAAGATAAAGCCAATAGCTTTTAAAACCAATATGTTTTGCGGATCGGCTGGCTTGTTAACAGGCGTTTTGGGCCGCGTTCCTTGTTGTTCGCAAACAGCCAAATCTGATACAGAGCAGCCAGCATCAACATATGGTACTGATGTTCCCTTTAATTGGAGTGCCATGAAGTGCAGCTCTAGATAAACCACAGTCACATTTGTAATACGTTATACAAGTACAATTTGTCTCTGGAGAACACAAACGTTTGACCTGCAGCCCCATCAATAATTGTCTTGTTCTAAATATGCAACCTCTATCCATTTAGGAGTGTGAGGTTGGGGTGATTGGGGCGGTGGGGGGTGGTTGTCTCCCATGTCGATGTTTTGTTTTAATTAGGCAAAGAAAGAAATAGAACAGAAAGCCCTAATACATGAAAATGAATCAACTCACAAATGTTAATTGAATGAGATATTAATGGAAAACCTTGCTCTGTCTGCATTTGAGTGCTGTGAATATGCTGTTACACATTGGCTCCATTAAAATATCACCCAGGAAACTGTATATTTCTTCTCTTTGTCTTAAAGCACAAATATTGTTTGAAAGGTCACAAACCAAAAGGCCACTGTTGATGAAGTGGCGTTTAGACCTTAAACCATCAACAATGTGTACAAATCAATTTAGAGAAATGGTGCACGCCTTGCATAGAGAGGTTTAAATGCTAGCAAAACAAACCTTTTATACTTGCACAACCAAATCATGCATGCAGTCCCAGCATTGGAGGCACATTGACTTTAATATTACCAGGGTACTTTTCCCAATATCCAAACAGTCTTGCCAGAATCTTTTATTTACAACAACATGCAGCCCTTGCTTCAAGCAGCAAAATATAATCAGAAATGTATTTCAGGTAATTGCTATCCTTTTGTGACAGGATAAAAATGATTCCATATTTATATAACTACATTGTTTTGATGTGAGTCTGTGATGCCATATCTATGTGTAAATGCTTAAATTGCCCGACCTACGTTATGAATAAGGGATTTCTGTTGGGAAAATACACCATGACACACCATGATCCAGTCAGTGTCTTCTGTACAAAGCCTCAAAATGGCCCCCAAAATGTTGTGCAATCTATGTAATTATGACATATTACGTTTTGCCTCTGACCACATGAGACAGCAAGGCTTGCTGATTAATCACAATCCCATCGACACAATCAATAACAATTTATCTTCTTAAGCCACTGGAGTAGCAAACTTTCCCAGTGTAATCAAAAAGGACCACACATTTATATTATATTTATATTACTACTAAGGGTTTTGTTTTTTCATTTACGCATCATTTTGTTGATGACATCAGCAATATCCTTCTCTGCGTCCATGTACAGTGGTATACAATTAAAACAAGCCTGAGGAAACTGAGCTTTTATCATTAATCATTTGGATTTGTTTGACTAACCTTCTGGGTCTGTTTTCACGAACAGCAGTCGGCCGGGAGCTGAAATTCTCCAACTACGGGAATCTCCTGCTATTGCACCGGCAACCCAATATCCCTCAGAGTACCAGTCAGCAGTGGCAACGTTTTGTGCGCATCATAGAGTTACTAAACATGCATAATTTGCCATCCATTTTTTAAAATCAACCCTGGAATCCAGAGATGTCATATATTTAGCCGTTCAGACATTTTTTTAGTAAGTTACAGAGACAGCAGCCCGAAGTAGTGGGAGGCTTTCTGAGTCCACCTGACATTAGAAAGATGTATTTTTCAGACACTCTTCTATAGAAGTAGAAGTTTACATGGTGGACCTGGAGCTTTCATTTGTTGTGCTTGCATCCACCCACACACACACACACACACACGCACACACACACACACACATGCACACACACCCACACACACACATACACACGTACATACACACATACATACGTTACATTGCATGCACACACACACACACACACACACACTCTCTCTCTCTCTCTCTCTCGCTCTCGCTCTCTCTCTCTGTTGCCTTAGCAACAGACAGTATGCAATAGTGTGTGATTTAAATTCCTGAAGGGGAACTTCTAACTATTGAGACTGCATTCACTGTTTTCCTGTAATGACTGTCAGAGTACAAGCTAGCCATGACAAATTTAACATAACATCGTGCCATATTAATTGGAAATATCTATCATCCAGTGAAATATGGATTTGATTGTCAAACACAAACTGTTGGCTGTGCTCTGTTATAATTGTGATATTTTCATCTCCTCTCGTTTGTAACAGTCTGTGGGTCCTGTTACGTCCAATATTCACCGCTGAGCAGCGGATCGGCAGAATAGGAATATTAAACCTTTGGATCATTAACTTCCTGCTTGTAAACCAATTCCCCCTCTTTCCAGTCCTCCATGAGATTGATTTAACAATTGCCAAGATGGGGCAGGCTTCTGTTAACAATGTGCAGTAAGGATATATTGTGGTGTATGCCTAGTTGTGAATGGGAGATGGAGATCCTCCGGTCAAAATTTATTTATGTATGCATTTATCAATTTATAGAAACAGGGAATAGCACAGTTCTTCCTCAGCCAGTTTGTTCATGTCAGTCAGGTATTAACTCATCCCCCAACAAAATGAGCATTGCGGACAGTGTGCAAAATTAACATTCCTCACTATACCTGTAGGCCTACTACACCTAGTGTTACACACAGTATATCCATCCCACTAGGTCCTCATGTTGTCCTGGTGGGCTACAACTGATAAGTTCCCTCATGCAATGAAGCAGACTTGGGACTGGGTTTGTGGTTGTCACGGTTACTAAACCGTAACCGGTTTGTTTATTCCAAGGACTCAAGTGAGTCAGAAGACAGTTGGAGGTTAGAAACGCTCAGGTTAGCTGGAAAAAAAATGTTAGCATTGGAGAAGCGGGGACATTGACAATGGCGCATGACAGCGGGAATATATTTATAATCCGACAACAGAAGAAGCTTCAGCGGTGACATGACAGCAAATAGGACAGCGAGGAACGCGCCACACGGCTGGGTATTTGTTTTGAATGTGCATCGTTGCGATGATGAACTTCCCATTAATTATTGCATGATTCATTTAGCGCCATTATCAAATTGCCAGAGCCAGGGGAGGCGCTAACCATTCAAAGCAGCTGATCATAGATGATTATAATTACACCCAGCGCCATTTTTTAGGCTTCCCTGTGACAGAGCGCCACCGCTCCCCCCCGGACATAACTCACAAAACAGTTGGCACCCCAACACGCCAGGGGATGTCATTTTGGCTGTTGGTTGTATGTGTTGTTTGTCTGTTAATTGGCTCATTTATTCTCCCATCTAGAGAGAAATGTTAACTTGGGCAACAAAGTTTGGAAGTGCGGTTGAGACCTCGGCAGCCGGTATTGATGCAGGCGGTATCATTATCGGGGGGATGCAAACGGCATCCTACTCCTCTGTCTCTGAGTTAAAAGCACCTGTCACTGTTCGAAACACTTCTGCAAGCGATGAAGCCATCGCAACTGATGGCAAAGATTGTGGTCCGTCACTGTGTGGCTATGATGTTGTGTATTGGCAATCTATTTGTTTATATGTTGTTGCGTTTCACGTCTCCACGGTATTATTTGTATTATATAATATATATTATATATATATATAATATTATTTGTGTTCATAATAATGCATAATACATTGTACAAAGACTAGGCAAAAAATTTTATGCTATACTTCCTAACATATAATATTTTGACTATTATATAACGCCAGTGACGTTGCTCTCAACGTCTGAGCTGACACAAATGAAATTCAAATTCCATCGATGTTTCTGAATCCGGTTTTGCATTCCTGTGTTCCCTTGTGCAGCCAACAGTTCACCAAGCTTTAAATGAACCATTTTCTGTCCTGAACCAGGTTTTACTTTTTTTAACCAATCCACGTCTGTGTGCCTACGTCTCCGTGGCGGAGAGAGAGAGAGAGAGAGAGAGAGAGAGAGAGAGAGAGACCACTGACCACTCCTCCTCAAAAGCCATTTGAGAAGCTAACCATCACATTGTGGGCTTCCATCAAGCCCAGATAACGTGGGCTTTGACCATCTGTCAGGCCCGTCACAGTGGGCTGTAAACTCCATGCTCTGTCTTTTTCTTCATCTGTTTCCCTGAAGAGAGACGCAGGCGGTCGCTGCTGACAGAATCCCAAGAGCAAGGGAGAAATCAATTACTGCTTTTCGGCAGACTTTTTTTTTTGTTGGGCTGAGCCTAAAAAAAACAAGCCATGTCCGAGACGAGTCTTCAGAAGGAGGACAAAAGCTTTGATGAGTGCCCTCCTCTCCCGAGACTCTTTGAGAGGAGCAAAATCTAGGTGAATGGGGCGTTTCACTTTCTTTCGCTTCATATTTGTTTCAAGCAATCATGTTGCTGGAGGCGGGGATCTGTAAGCGGGTAATTGGCTGTTTACAACAAACACAAACTCGGCCAGCACTTGTAAACTGTGGTGTGTCTGTAAAAGTTTCAACTCAACACCATGTAGACTGGCCACTGTAATAAGCTTATTAAAACCCCCTTCTGAAAGCTTTATCCACTTGTGCAAATGGGTTTCTCTTCGGTATAATACCTCCATAATGAAACAGGAAGCAAGGCGTAACCCCGCCCCTTCCGGTTCCTGGTTTCCGGTCCAGGCTCTGTGCCGTCTCCTTTAACATAGTAGAGCTGCTGCATCCGAGAACAAGTGAATGTATTTCTAACCTTGACACTGAACCGTTTTTTTAACAATTTTCAGGTAAGCCTTTTAGACTCCATGGAGGCAGAAATATCAACACTTTATAATGCCGTCTGTCAGTTGTGTGTGGGCGACTGGGCGTGTGTCTGTATATATTTGCATATTAATCCATAGAACTCACATCCTTCTTCCACACCCAAGGTCACGCTAAATGACAAGCTCTATATTTCCTGAGGCATGCTTATCTTTGCCCTGCCTAAACAAGCTATTTATTTTTCAGATAGCCACAATAATTCAGGTTCACATGAATGCTAGGAATTAATCAGAGAGACACTCGCTCATTCCAAGCACAACTTCCCAAAGCAAGGTTTGACATTTTAATTGGGATCCGAGTCAGTAAGTACTTTTTTTCAGATTGCATTAAAATTCTCAAGCGTGGCTTTGTATAAACTGTATGACTCTGCAGTGGGTGAACTGCAGGTGACGCCGTTTGAAGGAGCTGAAAGCCATTAGAAAGGGTGGAGAAAAATGACTGTGGCACAATAGAATTAAACAACTGACCTTAGTTGCCTCTGCAAAAGTCTTGATAACTTGTTGGAGCGGACAGGTTTTTTAACATAATACATATTGAAACGGCGACAAGAAAGAATAAATGTCAAAGACATACCAGACATGCAACTTGAGGCAACAAACAAAATTTCAAAAAAGGGTGCAAAGGAATGTGTTTGTTTCGTGCGACACCAACGGCGTATCAAAATAGTCCCGCTACTGCAAATAACACCTGTCACAGAGAACGCATGCCTCTTCTTGCACTATGATCATTGTCATCAGAAACCCTTTCAAACATTTGGATACCTCTCACTTTGTGAGACAGGCGATTTGAGGAGAGCGGAAAATTACGTAAGTACAGATACCTACGCTTGATAAGACATCTATGGACCTGAAGCACTGGTTTAATAACTGTTTATTAATGGCAGTGACGACGAAGACAGAACAAAGCGTCAGAGGACGGATTGTGAAGCGTTAAACTCATTATACATGTGTGCAGCGTGCTTGGCCTTGCGTTAAGACTGTATCACCTTATATGTGCAATATGTGTACATGTATATATGTCAGCGTACACTATGCATACAAATGTAATTGGGTAATTGCTCGTGCAGAGTCTTGACAAGCCGAGTCTTTGTCACGAACCGTTGCTCCCGTCCCTGAACCGTGAACCACAAGCTCTTAAGCAAGGCGTGAGTGTGTGGGCTGTTTGAGGGCCTGGGTGTGTGAGATGCCAGAGCGGAAACACACTGCTGGGGAGAGGGGAGTGGAGGGGAGGGGAGGGGAGTGGAGGGGAGGGGAGGAGGAGAGGGGAGGGGAGGGGAGGGGAGGGGAGGAGGAGAGGGGAGGGGAGGGGAGGGGAGGAGAGGGGCAGGGCAGGGCTGGGGGCGGGGGGGGGGGGGATGGAGGGAGGGGGATGAAGGAGGTGGCCCAACTGGCGGCTGCTTCTAATTGGGTTGAGTGGGTTTCCACGGCTGGACGGGCCCATATGCAGGAGTCGATCCGAGGTGTCGGTGGGCGTGAGCGAAAGGATGCGGGGCAGGGCCCGGCGCTAGGCATCACGGAGTAAAGAAAGCAGGGGGGTGAAGGGGTGAGGGGGGTTGTGTGGTGGTGGTGGTGGGGAGGGGTGGGGTTGGGCGGTCACACTTCAGCAGCCTCTGGCTCCCTGACAGGGTGGAAGAGGGCCAGCTGTCTCATGGCCTGACAACCCGCACCTCTCCACCACACGTGCGCAGCGCGCTGCGGCGCCGTTAGGCTGAGCTCCACCAAGCAGCGCATGGAGTCCAACGTTAGTCCACAAACACTTTCACCTGAAAACAACCCAAAAATAAATACTTCCTCTGAAAACCAGTTGCAGGGACACGGGCGCTACTACAGGAGATGCTCACCGCACTGCATGAAACAATAATTAGATGGGATTAGAACGGAGGTGACTTGACAAGGGGAGCGCTCCTCCTCCTCCTCCTCTTCCTCCTCTTTCCTCCCTCCTCCTCCCCCTTCTCCTCCTCCCTCCCTCTTTCCTCCTCCTCTTCTTTCCTCCTCCTCCCTCTTTCCTCCTCCTCCCTCTTTCCTCCTCCTCCTCCTCCTCCTCCTCCTCCTCTTTCCTCCTTCATCCTCCCTCCTCCTTCCTCCTTCCTCCTCCCTCCTCCTCCTCCGTGCCAGTTAGATAGGGGTGTTAGTACGTGTCTTGCGCAGCATCGATCCCCGTCCTCCTCAGCATCATTAATTAATGGCCTGTACCGCGACTTGACTGTCACGCTGCGCTCGCTTTTACACACACCTCTCCTCATCTCCCATCCTCGCCCCCCCCTCCTCCAGTCTCCCCCTTTCGGCCTATGCTCTTGTCTCTTTTTTGTTGTTGTTGTTGTTGTTGTTGTTGTTGATGATGTTTTTCAAAAGACACAGCAGAGGAAATGCACTTATGGATAAACGCTGACACAAACCATAAATGTACCAATAAGGGTTATAATATCGAAACTGAATATATGTTTCCATGGCACATCAATTCCATGCGCGTCATTTATAGACCCGCTTTTATATTTGTTCATTCGCTTTACAGCCCAGCAGATGTCTGGAGGGCAGAGCGCAATGCTGTTTATGTGGAGAGAGAGAGAGAGAGAGAGAGAGAGAGAGAGAGAGAGAGAGAGAGAGAGAGAGAGAGAGAGAGAGAGAGAGAGAGAGAGAGAGAGAGAGAGAGAGAGAGAGAGAGAGAGAGAGAGAGAGAGAGAGAGAGAGAGAACAGGACAGGTAGGCCTAACTAACCCCTGGCGTAATGCTGCCCCCTGCTGCCCAGACAGGGACATGTGTTTACCTTTCAACTCGTAAGGTTGGTCTCTTTATTATTTTTTCCTGTGTGAATAGAAATTATTTTCATTTCGTTTTTTATTTTTCTTCTTTACTTTGGGTTTCTTTGGGAGACCTTCGTTTTCAATGGTGCCGAGATTACAAACGGAAAACCGCAACATAGCCTAAACTTCTACGCATCATTGTGTGCCATTGTGTGGAGATTGGGTGGGGAGCTTGCGTTTCACTGTGTGTGCATGCCTACCGCATGCTCACTGTTTCTAAGAAACATTGTGGTGTGTGTTCATTAAACAGGATGTTGATACGGCGTGCTTACCAGAGTGCTGCAATTGGAAAGTGAGATGTGGACTGTAGGGAGCTTGCATCTGTATTCCAAAGCAATCTCCTCCATATGTATCATATGCCTGCATATGTGTGTGTGTGTGTGTGTGTGTGTGTGTGTGTGTGTGTGTGTGTGTGTGTGCGTGTGCGTGTGTGTGTGTGTTTGTTTAGGTAGGTGTGTGTGTGTGTGGGGGGGGGGGGGGTAGCTAGTCTGATTGGAGTGTACTTGGGGGAGTCTCCACGGTAAAGCATAAGCCTTGAATGAAAAATCAGATCACCTTGAATTTGCATAAAGCATATTGCAATGGCGACGCAGAGGGCATAAGCTTACGCCCGGGTAGCACCCCGCCATGGATTAGCGACGGGGTTCAGCAAGGTCATTTAACACTTAAGACAAATTGGGTTTTTGCCTTCGTGGCAGCCGTGCTCTACACGGTTACATGGAGGGGGGGGCTGTGAGGATCAATTTATCGTCTGTCAAACACCAGCATTTGTCCGCAAGTGGATTTTTTGTGGGGCCGGTGGAAAAAAAATTTATATGGATTCATATGGTGCTTATTACTCTGCTGTTCAGTTATTTAGGTCATCCAGAATACCTTTTCAAAACGCAATATGTTTGTGTTACATCTGAGTAGAAAACAATTGTTTCCATTAGCCAATCATATCTCAGCAACACCTCAGGCACAGCTTGACCAATCAGAAGTCGATCCGAGTATTACACAGGTACACTAACACTAACCCTATTAATAGTGTTAGTAATAGGGTTAGTGTTAGTAATCAGGTTAGGTTAGCAGTAAGGGTAGGGTTAGTAATAGGGTTAGTGTGGTTTTAAACACCCTACTAACCCTAACAATCACTGCAAAGCCCATATGAGTAAATGTGTTAGCAACAGAATAGGAAAAGGCAATGGTCTGAATAGAAGAGACAAGATGATGTGGCTCACAGTAAACAACACAGTAAGCTCTCATGCCTCAGTTCAGATATTTGGATAGTGTGTGCTGTTGTGTTGGCAGCTTTTGGCCCATTTTCATTTTTTATTCATTCTGTTTTGTTATGAACGCTGCATCAAGCTTTCCTTTTGGGGAGCATATGGTGAAACCATAAAGTGTTCAGATTTGTGTAAGTCAGTTATAGGCCATGAAGCCACATTAAGCTCCATTCATATTCAAGATTTTCACCTTTTTCTTTCTTTTTTACATTTTTCAGGGGTTGCGCGCGATCGTAACCCACCCCGGACCTACGACCGACGGGGGGGGGGGGGGGGGGGGGGGGGGTGCGCGCGATCGTAACACACCCCGGACCTACGACCGACGTGGGGTGGGGCCATCGTAACACACCCCGGTCCTACCCCCCCCCCCCCCCCCCCCCCGACCTACGACCGACGGGGGGGGGGTGCGCGCGATCGTAACACACCCCGGTCCGACGACCGACGGGGGGGGGGGGGTGTTACGATCGCGGCGGCGCGATCGTAACACACCGCCTCCGGTTGGGACAATTACTTTTTTTTTTTTTTTTTGGGCAGTCCTGGGCCGGCCCAAAGATGTGCATCAGCCAACCGGGCATTGCCCGGTATGCCAGATGGCCAGTCCAGCCCTGATGGAGAGTAACTGGTATGAATTTCAGGTCATTCTAAATTAGTTCGGTCACATTAAATGTAAATGACATGTTCTTCTCATCAAGTCCTATGTTGCTCTCAATGTGAGAATATTTTCAAATTTGTCCATCAAAGTTAAATCTCTGTTTGCCTCGTTAAGCAGTTTTCACATGAAGCCTTTTTGGACATCCCATATAAATAAAGGAGGCAAAGTGCACTATCAGGTTTTTTACATGGAAATGGCCCATTCTGTGTTGCAGGGACAGGCAGCCTAACGGGTCGATATCTAGCTCTCTTCTCCATCCTCCCATAAGACTTCTAAGCAGACTCCTGAAGTATAACACAGACCACTAATCAACTTTGAGTCATTAGGAGTCCCAGCCATCCATCTATTTAGCCATCCATCTATTTAGCCATCCATCCATCAATCATCCATCCATCTATTCAGCCATCCATTCAGCTATCCAGCATCCATCCATCAATCATCCATCCATTCAGCATCTAGCAATCCACCCATTCGGCATCCGTCCATTCATCCATGTAGACAACTTTTAAATGTCCGTCTGTCTGCTTGTCTGCATGTACCAACTTTCCCACTGGATCCGCCCATGCTAAGAATACAGCCACTCATGGTGTTGTAACACGACACTGAATAAAAGCATCCGCCAAATGGCATAGGATTTATTCCTCTTTAGACAGTGCATTCCTCCTCCTCAAAACAAAAGCAGTAATGATGATCTTACTGCAGGGAATAATCAATGTGGATTAAAAAATAAAATTACACAAATACACGTTGACTGTGACATAGATTGGTTACAAGTTAATAATGCATTTCCCCCCCACGCCATCTAAAAACACAGAAATGCCCGTGGTAACACTTAACCGGTGTGGCATTTGATTAACGGTGCTGAGCGCTGTGCCTTAAGGGCTACGGGAGCAGCAGCAGAAGAAGAGTAAGGCGCAGAAGAGGAAGAGGCCGACATCAGCAGTCTGGAGCTGGCGCCTTCTGTCACTGCACACACCCGATGATACCCCATAAAAGTAAAATGCAGCGGGTTTGGAAAACAGCCTTGTCCTGTTTGTCAGAGGGCTCGTCGTAAATTGTGTGTTTGTGTGTGTGTGTGTGTGTGTGTGTGTGTGTGTGTGCGTGTGTCAGGCCGTGGTGCCGAGAGACCCATGGTGATGAGACTCGTCACCACCGTGGCTCTTCATCTGGTGGTGTCAGCCGCGCCACGGAGGACATGTTTGCAGGAAGCCTCTGCTGAGGGAACATTATGCCGAATTGCCTGTTTTCTATATAGGGGGGGGGGGGGGGGTGTGTTGATCATTTCGATCCAATCAATGTTGGATCAGGTAGCCATGGTTCTCTATAACCCTTTCCCTGTCTCTGAATGTGAAATCCATTTAAAATCACATTAGGCAAAGAAAATTTGCAAGAAAGAAAATTTGGTCCAGTTCTGAAAAAAAATCTCATGTCTGAAAATAGTCCTCTACTTTAGCACCACCTGGACTCTAATGAAGTCTCTTTGAACCATTATATTGGAGGATTACATTGGGCACATCATGTGCTGAATAATGAACTCAGAAAGCACAATAGGAGCCACAGCCACAGACCTTGTTCTCCGACGCTGGGCCTTTCATCTGATGGAAAGGCCCATTTCATACGTATTCTCAAAATTCATGGGGGTCACACACACACACACAACACACCACACACTGCCATTCATTTTGGGCCGACTTACTTTAAAAAGACCTAATGCAATGTGTGAGAGTTCTCATAAAAGGTGCCATTGTGGTACAAATAAAAGACAAGTAATACTACTCTGAACATTTTCCTAATTTAACTTAACAGCGCTGTCCTCAACTGTGCCCAGATTTGAATCAGTATTACCGTGAGGACTGGCACCGTCATTTGCTTCAAAATGAACTGGGACATTTTAAACCCAACCCATAAGAATAGGAATTTGCTGCCAGACTTCTTCGGACACGAGCTGCATTCACAAGCAGCATGGCCATCTGACAGTCAGCCCAGCACCACACTGCTCCAACACCCGACACCGACTATGATGAGCACACAGGTCCGTTGGACCTAACAAGTCACATCGGTTGGTCTGTACTGCCTGTTTGCTTTGTCTATACAACCTGTTCCATGCCATCTCTCTCTCTCTCTCTCTCTCTCTCTCTCTTTAAACCCACCTCCATTCATAAGGTTGTTATTAGGTGTCAAGAGCTGGTTGAGATTGTAAATGATCAGATAATATTCATATGAATTGTTACCATGGGGACAAACCACTGGGGCATTGACAATGACATGAACGCATCGCGTGCCATGTGTACACAGCCTCCCTATAGTTGTCCCTTTTTTTTCCCAACTGTCTAATACCCACAAAAGTCAGCAGGATTTTCAGTCAGACTTAGCACAAGGCCACCCCGACACCACCGGATAGCACAAATGTAACTCGACGGCGTCGGCGGTGGCAGGAATGGCGCGCTCTTAAGGCTTTGCTGGATAGCCACAGTCAACAGATGGCGAGAAGCGCCTCTTTCCTCCAGGGCAACAGTAAAAATGGAGCTTGTGAAATCTGTCACAATCCACGGTGGTGGCAAATGTCTCAGTCCCTGCAAATGCTAATGAAACTCATGTGGGGTCCAAAACAACCCGGGGAGGACTGGGCGGCAGTGGGACGGGAGTCCAATTTAAAAAATGACACTGTGATAAAACCATCCTTCTAAAGGGCATTGGAGATTCTCTGGCCTGCGGACAGACATTCACAAATGAGCAGGGCTCAGAGATGCCAGTGACATTCAGGTTGCCATTGTGAGGGTCTCCTCTGAGACTTACACCCAACAAATTCCATCACAGACAGATGCAGGGGGGGGGGGGAAGAGAAAACTCTGCCTTTGCTGGCACACAGTGAGGCTCATTAGGCGAGAAGTGCAGTGATGGAGTTAACGACACGGTGGTGCTTTAGACCAGAACACATTTTAAATGGTGTGGATACTCACACCAAACTTTTTAGAGGCCTCTCTGCTGTGCAGCCGGGAAGACCTCAAGAAGCACCACTTTACTCTAAAATCTCCATCACGAGGGCTGATATTAAGTCACATGAGTTTTATATGGAAATGAATTCACATTAAGCTAAATGTAATAACCCACGTAGTATTAACTGCGCATCCTTTATTCCCAATTAGCACACATTCAGCCGGTAGTTGTGGCACAGCCAGTAAAAGCAGCTCAGTAAGGTTGATGGTAAGTGTGCGTGAAAGGTGGACACAAACTGGCCCTCACAAACGATACATGAATACACAGACACCGAGGTACTTTACAATACAACACTACATGAAACAACGGCTTTGAAATCAATGTTTGAATCACAGCTTGGTAAGCCATATAGCGCTGACTCGATTTGCACACTCAATTTGTACAGAAACATCACACTGTGCTAAAAAAAGAAAGAAAATTGTGTACAAGTGAGCGTATGTCTATAGGCCTACGTGTATATCGGGAGGGAAAAGCTCAAGTGAAGAGTGAAAACACTTGGTGGAAATGCTATTTTTGTCAAATGGCAGCAACACAGGCAAACAATTTACAGACGTTGCATATTCACACCAAGGAAACTTACAGGGTTTCCATTTTTTTCTTAAATAATTGTTGGCACAATTTTACACGCCTCGATAATGTGTTGTGTCATTCCACCTGCGTTTTCCAGGGTTAGCATTAAAGGCGAGCATCAAGGCCAGCTTCGTTTACAAATAAAGCAATTCTCCATCCTGGCTGAACAAGAGAAGACATTTTATTTTAGACCGGAGGGCTTGAAATTTGAGCAGTGCAAAAACAACCAGCTGAATAAAATCCCTTTAAAATGTTATTATGGGTCATATCCGTACATTTTATTTGAACATTTGTCATGGCCCCGTTCCTCACTGTATCCCACAGTAAACCACCATCACTCTTAAACAACATATCAGGAATGAGTTTTAATTTGAAAAAGAATGAGAAAAATCCATATAATTCAAAATGACCAGATAAAATGGAGGCTACACTGTAAATGATGCTTGGCTATACAAATTTAAAAAAACTAGCAAGAAAATAGATGGGTCTCATTTCTTCGGGCCTGAGGACGTAAACACATTATCATTCCTTGTGCTGACAATGACCACCTGTATTAGGCCCACGAACCCTGTGGGGAAATTAAGCACAGCTATCATTGGAGATTCAGAGCCCTCACTTGAATGCGTGTCCGCTGAACAGCCTCACGTCACAGACACAAATCTGTCACCGAAAAACACCCTAGGGAGAACACTTCGTAATTCAATAACAAAGAAAAGGTCATTCATAAAATATTAACCAGAAGCAAGATCCAAGATTTACATCTTAAATCACTTCTAAAGAAAAACTGCTTTTCTAAATGTTTTATATTAAATAAAACATTAAATATATCTATTTATATTATAGGAATTAAAAACATCAAATTGACTTTAAGTCTATACCATCATCAAGAAATAACCTCAACCAGAATGCTTTTACCAACTGTAAATCATACTTCATGACAGCACCCAGAACTTGAGGTCACATCTACCAACAATCCTACTTTCCATTACACCTCTCATAACCGCTAAAATATATTCACAATTTATTAGCCATGAAGTAATGGGGACATTCTGAATGAGGCCTGAAATTGAGACCGTAATTCTTTTTACACATACGACTGTCTGGGATTCACTACATTCAATTATTCCAACATTTTATTCACAAGATGGAAATTATTCAAAATGGAGGCTTTAGAAGTTAACTAAAAAGCACAAAGCATAAAAAAGTTAATATCCTCAAAGTTTTCAGCCTCGCTCAACTCACAAGCCCTAAAAGGGTGAAATGTCAGTCCCCAAAAAGCCAAGCCAGGCCCCTTGCTACAAGGAGCCGGGCCAGCATGATGGTCATTTTCCATGTTGGATAAGACTGCTTGAGTACAGAGAACATGTCTCCTGCTCCTTGAGTGGGAATCCTTTGTCGGGAACACAAAAGGAGAAGCACATCTGCAACATTTCCAACACATAAAAGGAACCACAGGAGACGACGGTTTACTGGCATGGGTAACTCTTCCAGGCATCAGCACAAGAAACTTTTACTTGAGTCAAGATCACCTAGACCTCAGGGGCCAAGAGTGGTCATCTCCTCTGGTGCTGTGGCACAAGAGGGGAACAGAAAAACCTCAAATAGCCCTAGGTGGGATGCCAAAATGTCACCTGAAAGTTTGCTTGTTTTTATTCAAGGGAGGGGACATTCGCGTCGGGGTCCTGCATCACCCCGTCAGGTTTTTTTGCAATAATGACCAGCTGGCTCACTGGAAATTATTCATCTTATTACAGGGCTACTTACTAAAGAAATCAATAACACAAAATATTTTCGATTAATTGATTTTTTAAATGATTTTATTTCTTCTGCTGAAAAAATAAATAGTCAATTAGATTATACGGTTGGAAATATCATCCATAGCAGCAGTCTGTTATTCAGAAATAACCGTAGAACGCCATGATTGACCAATCAGAATCGAGTATTCAACAAAGCCGTGTAAAAATCTGCATTCAAGACGGCATGAACAGGAACAACAAAAGCAGGGGAAAAACATACTTGCTACAACTTTATTACAAACGTAGTACAAGACAAATCCACAGATAAGACATTTCATTTTTTTTTTTATTGTTGTTCAATGTAAAAAACCCAAGCTACAGAACTTGATTAAGATAATTTAGTTTACTTACTTTCCTTTCCTTTAAAATACCACTGTTGAATACCACATGAAATTAATTGGAGAAGCGGGAGTACAATACAATTAGCATGTGTTTAAGGGAGAATAAAAAAATGACGTGCTAAATGAATCTTTAAAAAAAAAAGACTTGCAGGAAAAACATTACACACAAATAAGATACACAATAAACAGCATCATATTTATACACAAAAGAAGACAAGGAAATATAAATGGGCATATATACACACACGAAAAAGGCACAGAAACGCCAACTGGCATCACATTTATATTATTACAGTGTTTCTGGTGCTACAGGGGGATGTGATTTAACCACACCTGCCTCCGAGCCAGGGCTAACTAGCTGGACGCTTCATAATTGTCCTTTATCAGACATTTGACAAGTGACAAGTGATTAATCAGGCAGGCGGCCTCAATGACGTGCTAAATGAATCTAAAAAAAAAAAAAGACTTGCAGGAAAAACATTACACACAAATAAGATACACAATAAACAGCATCATATTTATACACAAAAGAAGACAAGGAAATATAAATGGGCATATATACACACGAAAAGACACAGAAACGCCAACTGGCATCACATTTACATTATTACAGTGTCTCTGGTGCTACAGGGGGATGTGATTTAACCACACCTGCCTCCGAGCCAGGGCTAACTAGCTGGACGCTTCATAATTGTCCTTTATCAGACATTTGACAAGTGATTAATCAGGCAGGCGGCCTCAGTGGCGCAACTGAAAGTTAATTTCCACACTTCGGCGTGTGGAGATGATTTAGAGGCATCAGGAAGTTGGACATCCCTTGGAGTGCCATCTCCAGGGCGTCCCTCGGCTAGAATTACATCCACTCTTGCACTCGCTCTCCCTTCTGCGTCGTGCAGCAGCAGACAGCGCACGTCTGCGCGGGAGCGGAGCGACAGATCCGAGAAGTGGCTGCGGTGGTGTGGTGCCGAGTGGGCGGCGTGGGGAGGAGCGGGACGGAGCGCGGCATCCTCCTGCACCAGACCCAGGTGGGTCTCCGTGAGGAGGAAATACGCCAAGGGCTGCGCTCGGGCACGCGGGCTGGTGCACACCCTCACACTGGTGTACAGCAACACCTGCACCTCCGCCACGCTCGGCCTCTCCAGAGGCATGTTGGAGTGGAGGAAGTAAACCAGGTCGGCCAGGGTCTTCCGGAACTGGCAGGTGACTTTCAGGCCGGCGTCGAGCAGCAGGTCGGGAACGCACGTGTGCCAGTCCAGAGACATGGACGCTAGGTCTCCGTGGAGCAGGGGGTGCCGGGACACCCTGCTGTCCCCGGGGCAGAGCACTCCCAGCAGGGTGCGGCACACCTCTTGGGTGAGTCTCCGACTGTGGGTGTGGAGGCCCAGCACCGTCTCCACCACGAGTGCGCCCACCGTCAGCCGCAGGCCCTGGCCCGCCAAGCCCACATGGACCTCCCGCAGGTGACACAGGGGGAAGTGGTGGGACACGGCGAGGGAGCCGGCGTCGCAGGTCAACGCGTAGAGGCCGGCCTCCAGCAGGATGACGAGGGCGGGACGAGGCCGGCTGCACGTGGCGATCGCCAGCCAGTAGAGGGCCACGGTCTTCTGAGCGCGAAACACAGAGCTGGGGATGAGGGAACGCAAGGACGCCATGAGTTCGGGCAGCGGCATTGATTGGAGTTCTATAAAGATGTCGGGGAATCGCAGCAGGTTTTGACAGATAGTCGGCACGCCTTCACTGGAGGACACGGTGACCGTGTCCTCCAGTGACTCCAGAGTTATAATTGAGCTGTGCGCCGCAGCAGTGGGAGGCTCCTTGTCGACAGTCATGGCGGTAGCCTGTGACTTACAGCTCCGCGGCGCGGGTAAAGCCAGCTCCTTAGCCACACTCCACTCGTCTTCTTTTGACTGAATATCAACCATCTCAGGCTTTTTGGATCCCAACTCCCTCGCACTACATAATCCACCCTCTTCTTCCACCCAGGAGGAATTGTGGGGCAACTCGTCGCCGCCGCCGCCACCACTCTGCGTCGGGAGAAAAACGGCTTCTGGGTTTGGGCCGCTCGGGTTGCGTTCCTTACCTGTTGCAATCTCCTCTGAAGGAGGCGGTTGACTCAGACCCAGTTGCAGGCGGTGTATCAGTGGAAAGCCGCTCACCACGACGAACACGGCGCTGTCCTTGACGAGGGAGAAGGCGTAGCTCTCGGTGATCAGGGAGAACATCTGGCTGGTCTTCACCGCGTTCAGCACCTGGCTCCTCTTAATCAGGGACGCTACCTGACTGGACCAGCGTGTCTCCCTGAGCCCCGAAACCCCGGGCAGGCGTCCCAGGAGGCGGCCCGCGCCCGGGAACATCCCGGAGACCCTGCTGACCAGAGAGCCCAGCCTGGAGCGCTGCTCTGAGACCGCAGCAGCCTCGGGTTCACTCTCCTCGGGGATCCCCTCTGCCGCACCCCCATGTCCATTATCCATCTCCCCGCAAACGAGCCGCCAGGCCTCCGCAGCAGGGTGCTCTGGGCTGTTGCGTGTGTCTTCCGAGAGGGGAGGAGTGCGAGCGGCGGTCTGTGGCGGGGCCGATCCGCAGCTGGTTCCTCCGGCACTCCGCAGGTGGCACGCTGCTGTGCTGCCTAATGAGCTCCCACCTGAGCCGGGACGCCCCTTGCAGAAGTCAGCCCCGACACCTTGGCTCTCGTTAGCGTCCCCCTCCGGCGCCGCGCCGCATCCATCACCCGGGCCCAGGACGCCTGTCTGCTGGAGCCCGACACCCCCAGACCGCGGCTCTCCTCCCCCGCAACTTCTCACTCCGGTCCCCGTCCTGCTCGCTCCGCTCGGGTTCGGTGGCGTAGACACGAGACCCGGGCCTGATTTATGAGACGGGTGCCCCTCCTGCTCCTGGCCCTCCCCGGTGCCCACCCCGCCCCGCACAGCAGCTCCAGCCACCCCGGGAGTGAAGTGAGGGACAGGACATTTCCCCGGTATGGCCTAATTTACAAAAGTGAGGGAAAGAGCACAAAAACACGCAAAACAAGAGACATAACTTTAGTAGGGGTGTAGTAGGATGAGTTGATCTTTTTAAAACTCTGTGCTCTTCATGAAAACACAACAAAGACATCAAGACAGCTTTCAGGTGTGTCTATCAAGGCGATTTCTGGCAAATAGTGATGAACAACAGACATTAACAAGATTTGTTTTAATAGCGCTCTAGACGCATTGTTTGCTTGTTCTCACAAAAAGGCTTATTTTCATTGGACATCCTGCAGGAAAGGTTAACAGGTTTGAAATAAGTCAATAATTAACACAAATGCACAGTGTTATTGTCGATCGGTTGCATGAAAAGAATACATCCTAATGTGAAAATAAACTGTTCACATCTCCAAGTTGCAATTTGCTTGTACCCATCCAAGTATAAATGAATTGCCAACCTTACATGAAAAAGAAAACGTTCTAGTTCTCGATGTGTGTGAGTGTGTGTGTGTGTGTGTGTGTGTGTGTGTGTGTGTGTGTGTGTGTGTGTGTGTGTGTGTGTGTGTGTGTGTGTGTGTGTGTGTGTGTGTGTGTGTGTGTGTGTGTGTGTGTGCACACACACCACTGTATGGCGCGTCCCTGCAGAGGGGGTGAGCTCTGGAGGAGCTCTGCTCTGAGGTATAGAGTAGACACTCGCGGCCACTAATACGTCCAGCCTGTTGAAAGAAACGGCACACTCATTTGATAGAAAAAAGGCGCTGTGGAGCACTAACAATATCAGAGTGTTGGTGCACAAAGCAACTGGCTCCATGTGCCAACACACTGCTGCTCGCCTCCGTCTCCTAGACACAGTTCATTATGCTCCTCCGCTTGACACTTGAGACGCCAAACGGGTAAAGCATTGGAGTACACCTCCACACCCCCCCCCGGCCATCCATTAGACTTACAAATATATATATAAAATATGAAAAACAGACCAAACGGCATGATGGGATTAGAGCCACTCAACTAGCTGTGAAATTAAAAAGAAGCCGTGAATGTAGATTGGAGGATTTACATACAAACACTCTGGAGACTGGCGGCGGGGGAGGCTCGGCTGAAGCCAAACAAAGCTGATTTCTGACAGCAAACGGAGGCTTCTGCAGAGTGCTCCACAACAACAGGTTCAGAGGGAGAGAGCGAGAGTGGTGGGGAGGGGGGAGTTGAGAGAGAGAGAGTGGTGGGTGGGGGGGACGACACTTGGAGCTTGACGGCGTGCACAAAAAAGGGCCATAGTGCAGCTCCTCGCAGCGATTATAGGATTTCTGCACATCCGGAGGTAAATAAAGTGGATGTGTCTTGTGCAACTGAGCCACATTTGGCTATGCTGCTCACACTGTGAGTAAATGGAGGGACAATGATCCACAGAGGGAATAAGATGAAAAAGTGAATAGAGAGAGACAGGTAGAGAGACGATACAAAGGGGAAAACAAAGAGAGAGAGAGAAAAAGACAAAAAAAAATAGCGGTGAATTGAATATTTGTTGAGCATGGATTCAGACCTGCTACCACTGTCAAGCGCGTCCCCTTCACGCAGGGCGCAGTGCCGTTCCGGCGGTGGGCCGATGGGCGAGTGAAGCGCATCACCTGGAGCGGCCACACTCACGTCTCCGTTGCCGTGACAGTGTGTGGGTGTGCCTTGCCCAGAGACCACCGCAGCCACAGCAGCCCTCTCTCCTCCCACCGTCGCCCAGGGTTGCTGGGGTGCTCCGGCCTGCTCCGACACCTCGGAGAGCCCCGGGACGGTGCGTGGGCTTTCCTTAGCGCAGAGCTCCTCCCCTGTTAATGTCACAGACCTCCAAGCAGCACATGACAGCGATACATTACAATGCATGCATGATGTTATGCCTCATGTATGTAGCTCAAACCCTGACAACGAAAGAGCCCCTTGACTACAACTGGATTGCATTGTTTATGAAATAAAATAAACGGCAACATTAAAATCACATGTGGACACTAAAATCACAGCCTTTGGTGTGTCGGCCTGACAAGAGCGGCCTTACAGCACTTTAGATGGCCGCAGGAGGCCTGAGGAACACAGAAGACGGGAGAGGGTGAGTGATGGACGTTAAAAAAAGAAATTAAATGGCGCAAAATAACGTATCTGGGCTCAGACTAAACGACCCGCCTACCGCTACAAGGAAGCAAAAAAGCAAAATTATATTCAATACTTTGGTCTGAGGTTAATGAGATTACGTGTGGTAAAAAGCCTGACAGAAAAGGAGAAGATAAAACCAAAATTCTACAAAGTTTAAATATCGAATATAAAACAATAAGTATGATGGGGTTATGAATAATGCATTTCCCTAATGTCTGCCGTCTACCTGTATTCATCCATGAGCAAGATGCCCAACTCCTGCTCCTTAATGACATGCATCTAAAATTAAAACATTTAAAAAAGGTCAGTTTGGATCAATGAAATTCATTCACTACCCGTTTGAGACTTCTGCTCATTTCTGAACGTGTTGTAGTATAACAACTATTTACAAAAAACCTTTTGGTACAACTGGTAATTTGCCAATGATGCATATATATTATATATAAGCCACACACACACACACACACACACACACACCAAATTGCTTTAGTTGTGAATATGATTGCAATACCCCTTATAGATTAGTATACCAATTATAGATTAGTATGTTGATATCCCTTGTGTTGCTCACATCCAGCCAACCAAGGCCTCCGCTTAATTAGAAAGATTTAGAAAGCTACTCACACCGTGTTCTGATTAGTAACGACAGGATTGGGGGGGAAAGTAGAAAGGCCCCCTGTGAGAGCCCTTGCTGCAAGGGAGGTCAAGCAAACAAGCTGTGGTGAGCCGACGCCTTTACAGGTCTTTTTTGTTCTAACGGCTTGTCAATAATAAAAAGCATACAGGCCTCGCCACATATCATAGAAAAGGCAATTGAAAAAGAGTGAAACAGTGTTTTCATTCACTTTGTCATAGCTTACAGTACATGGCCCCATGAAAACCCCCGACCTTGAGGGAGAAATTGCTATTTGGTCACTTGCCGAGTTTGTTATACGCTGGGTGTTATCATGTTGTCTGTGCATGTCGGCCTGCTATCTCCTCCTGCTGGGGGGACACTTGATGCTCTGATGTGCACTGAAACAGCCCCTCTCGGCTAACTTTGTCAGTGTTCCCCATTAACCCGCAGGGAACAAGGATGGACCCACCGCTAGGCCCAGCTACGCCATGAATACAAAATAAAAACACATTTAAAACCACACATGCAGCACTCTCCCTTCTCTCAGAAGAGCCGCGTCGTGAAGGGATGCTGCGTTCACCAAAGGAAATGACACGTTCCACCTAGGGGTCTCCATCACAGCCCCAGATCTAGCTAAAGATCCCCATACGTCGACTATGGAGGTTGTGTGCGTCACAGTGACTCCAATTCACAGTGATTGCAATTCCAAAAAAAAAAAAACCTTGCTGGGACGCCGCCACCAATCATGGCTTTCACACCGTGCTATGGGGCAAATGAAGACGTTGTGAAGGCAGCTATACTGTGAGAGACTGCAGTGGGATGGCTTTCTGTTTCGTTCAACCCATGGATGTATTAGAACAGGGGTTCTCAACCTTTTTCAGGCTGGGCCCCCCCAAAACTGGTTCATTGCAGTCGGCCCCCCCCCACTGTTTACGACGGGGGCGGGCGCGCGCGATTGTAACACTCCGGCCGACGAGGGGGGGGGGGGGGGGGGGGGGTGCGCGCAATAGTAACACACCGCGGACCTACGACCGGCGCGCGCGGGGGGGGGGTTACTATTGCGCTCTCAAAAAGGAGGACAAATACGCGTCCGGCTTGATGCTGCGCAGGACGCCGGACAGGGCTTTGAGAACCACTGTATTAGAAGAACCATACCCATATACACGTCATGGCGACGGGCTCACCTCGGGTGAAGCAGCATCCACTTGGCTAGGTTCTGGTTAGACTTGGACAGGTCAGTCATAGAAAGGCTCAAGGAGGAAGGCTGGCCATTCTGTAACCGGAATGAACAAGTACATATACAGTCTACAACATAAATGTGTAAGCATTCAAAAACACATTCTGGAATACAAATGTTTCTGGTAACCACAGTTTATTTCATCTATACTATCACAACTTATTATATACTTACAATTATGACGGAATAGATTGCACAGATGTTCATGTGGCTTGCAGTATGCAATATCAGATGGATAGCACCTACTGCTACAATATGACTGAATGAATGAAATGTAGATCATATATTTCCTTCATTCATATATGTTGGTAGCCCATTTGACTAATCAATGCAAGCAAATATGTTTTTCCCCATTTTGTCCATCCCCAACATACATGTGTCCTCTCTCAACTTTGTGGCGTGCAGTTTTACTTATGCTTAAAAACTATGAAGTAGTATGAAGGCCTGCCTTCAAATCAAAGTGATGCCGTTATCATCATAACGGCAAAGTGGTGAGTACAAAGGACAATGTTTTTAACCACTCAATAGTGACACTCCATTTCAGGTTCAATATAAGGGCAACCTGACGTCAACGGCTACTGAACTTCAAAATACTGGACTGATGGGAGACTAGAAAGCACAATTATTTATTTTGTATTTGTATTGATTGCATTTTATGTTTTGCCTGTTTGTTGTGCATCTACCTGGCGCTCTTGTCTGAGTTGGGCCGCCTCTGTAGGATGGTTGAAGCGAAATATTGTGGCTTGGCCGAGCTGTATGATGGCCCCTGGAGAAACAGAGACCGGATTACACGTGAGGAAAAGCCAGAATAATGACAGATATTAATATACTACACATGCTACTAATACATGTACTTAGTGGTGGTTGAGGTGCCTGCATGAACTACCTCTTTCTTTTATTGGTAAGAGGTGTTGAGGGATGCATGCAACACATTTTAAAAGGGCTGAAAGATTGATCCAATTGCATGACAAATGGGCGGTTTAATGTACCAATGGCCCAGTGAACTACAGGAAGCATGAATTCTGTAAGTGTTGTGTCGAAGCACTGAACTTAAAATAATTTTTTTTTTCCGTAGCCCTCCTTGAGACTTGCAGAGATCATCACAAATGGCAACCTGATTGACACAGGCCAGGACCAACGGAATAGTTTTCCACAGAGAATATACACCTGAGAAACTTTGCAACTCCTGTGGCGCATTGGAATTGGGGTGATATTATGGTTTCTGTATCAGGCTCAGGCTCCTATAAGCCACATTCACAGATTTTTCGCAGGATCTTGCCTCCATTGAACGGGGCAAATACTAATCTTGCCACCATTAATGACTTCTGACGAGTGACAAAAGGACCTGAAAGGGCAGCCTGTGACAGATTCCTGCCTCTGTTGGACTGAAAATGACTACCATTTGTTCAAGGAAATAGCCTCAGATGCCAGGTTTTCTGCGGGGGATATTGGGTAAATTGAAGTGTTTATTTTTGTGTGTGTGTGTGTGAGTTTATATATATATATACATATATATGTACATATATATACACTCACCGGCCACTTTATTAGGTACACCTGTCCAACTGCTCGTTAACGCAAATTTCTAATCAGCCAATCACATGGCAGCAACTCAATGCATTTAGGCATGTAGACATGGTCAGGACGATCTGCTGCAGTTCAAACCGAGCATCAGAATGGGGAAGAAAGGTGATTTAAGTGACTTTGAACGTGGCATGGTTGTTGGTGCCAGACGGGCTGGAGTATTTCAGAGACTGCTGATCTATTGGGATTTTCACGCACAACCATCTCTAGGGTTTACAGAGAATGGTCCGAAAAAGAGAAAATATCCAGTGAGCGGCAGTTCTGTGGGCGCCTTGTTGATGCTAGAGGTCAGAGGAGAATGGCCAGACTGGTTCGAGCTGATAGAAAGGCAACTGTAACTCAAATAACCACTCGTTACAACAGAGGTATGCAGAAGAGCATCTCTGAACGCACAACACGTCGAACCTTGAGGCGGATGGGCTACAGCAGCAGAAGACCACACCGGGTGCCACTCCTGTCAGCTAAGAACAGGAAACTGAGGCTACAATTCGCACAGGCTCACCAAAATTGGACAATCGAAGATTGGAAAAACGTTGCCTGGTCTGATGAGTCTCGATTTCTGCTGCGACATTCGGATGGTAGGGTCAGAATTTGGCGTCAACAACATGAAAGCATGGATCCATCCTGCCTTGTATCAACGGTTCAGGCTGGTGGTGGTGGTGTAATGGTGTGGGGGATATTTTCCTGGCACACTTTGGGCTTATTAGTACCAATTGAGCATCGTGTCAAAGCCACAGACTACCTGAGTATTGTTGCTGACCATGTCCATCCCTTTATGACCACAGTGTACCCATCTTCTGATGGCTACTTCCAGCAGGATAACCTAATAAAGTGGCCGGTGTGTGTATATATATACACATACACATATATACACACACACACACACACACACACACACACACACACACACACACACACACACACACACACACACACACACACACACACACACACACACACACACACACACACACACACACACACACACACACACACACACACAAAAGAATGCTGTAGCCAGACTGTCTGGTTCTATGTGCATTTTTTTAATCTCCATCACGACAAACCAAATGAAGCATGAGGCAGGGGAGCGGTGGAGGAGAGCAGGGAAAATCCCCCGGGCCTGGCAAGTGTGCGTTCCTCCGGGGCAGATTTTTTAGCTCTTCCCTTTGAAAGGTTAATGCCAGGGGCCCACTTCAAACCTGTTGGCCCCACCGGCTCCATCTGCCAATTAATGTGGAGGGCCTGGAGCTTTGTCTGGATCTTTATCCAGGGCCTCTCGCGCTTCAAAACGTTTAGTAGGAGGAACGGCATCCGCAATCCGCCGTTTGTGCCCTGTGTGCTTATTGGTCACATTTCCGAGGTGCGGGAGCCATAGACAAAAAGTGGATTCCATGAGGGAGATAAAAGAAAAGGAAAAAGGCAATGATCTTATATGATCTAAATTAGGAAATGAAAAAACAAACCCTGCAGAATAACCGTTCAATCTGGGAATGGAATCTGCGCGAGGCAGCCTTTCCATTACGTTTCCATTTGGGATACATGGGGTCAGCGTTAACCTCTCCGCACCCTCACCTTGATTCAGCTGGCAGGGTCGCGTCACCTCCACCCCATTGACCAAACACGGAGCGTCTCCCCCATGAGGGATGAGGCTCACCGCCCCGCTGCGGTTCTCAAACACGCAGTGCTCACCACGCCGCCCGGGCCCGAGAAGTGCTGGGGAAAATATAATGAGAAAACAAATGATTCTTGCCCATTGTCTCTGGTGCAATAAAGGAGATGACGCTGTTGTGAAGGAAGGAAGGAAGGAAGGAAGGAAGGAAGGAACTCAAAACTCACCGATATCCTGAGGGTCGGACGCCTCGTCACTTCCAACCAGTGTCCTGCCCTCCTACGCAGAGATCAAAAGGCACCACAGTGGCGGGTATTAATCAACCACCGCTATTTCAACAGACAGACGGCAACAATCAATGCATAATAGAGGTATAGTGGTTCCTGGATTAGAAACGTTGTCGCTTTAAACCCAGCCGTGTTCAAAGCACGTATGGTGGTGCCGTTCACTTTGAGGTGGTAGATGATGACGCCGGTGCTGAGCAGGTCCTTGTCGATGCCGATCAGGTGAGGCAGCTGGGAGTCCAACACCACGCCGCTGCCCTCCTTCCTTAGGGCCAGGATCTCCTCCTGCACATCACACAACAGCAGGAAACCAAACGGTTATATACAAGCCTGCAGCCGCCTCTAGTGCTAGTAGTAGCGGCAGCAGCAGCAGAAGTAGAGGTGCACAGCATAAAACATGAAAGAAAAACGAGGGAAAAAAATGCTGACAGACGTTTAATGGCGTCGGGCAGAAAACTGAATTCTTTATGAGCGCTCTTCCTCGCCCGAAGGCCAGGCAGAATAATGGTGGCGCTCCAACAACCGTTGTTGCCATGACGCAGCCGTGTAGCTTGTGGCGGGAAAGAACACATAAATCATTCAAATGATCGTGGCTGAAGACGAACTGTAAATGGTGTTCATGAGGAAAGAAACAGACACTGAGCGATCTCACACACGGGTGTGTTGTGCACTACGCGCCATTGGTTTTAGTGGTGCATTGCTGTAAATATTTACTCTTTTAGGCCCCCCAGACAGGTTGAAGTGTCCTGCTTCCGCTTTTACATGACAGACACAAACTTGAGTTGACGCTGTTGCTTTAGTATGCCATGAGACTGCATTGCTAAAAAGTAAAACCTTGCAAAATAAATAAAAAGAGTAGTAGACTAGATTTGAGTATCTAGCCATTACACATTAAGTCAACATATGCCTATTGCAATAAAGTATAATTTAGTAGCATAGTTTTAGTCACCAAGTTTACAAAACATTGTAGAAAACTAAACTAACATGTTTGGTTGCAATTTATTTGTGGGTAAAAAAAAACAAAAAAACATCAAATACTTTTCACTTTTTACCACCATTTATCTCACTACATGGAGCACTTACAGATGCAGAGATAGTAAAAACATCCGATATGAACAAGTATAGTGTCTGTAAAACAGTCTGACAGGGTGCACCTTAAAAATGTCTGGCCATGATCTCAAAAGAAAAAAAAAAATAGAGCAAAATGATTTTCAATATGGCAATTTCATACCATTACGATCCACCCTAAAAATAAAGAATTCTTGCATGCAAATCCAATATCCTGCATGCCAGGAATTAAATATACATTAAGGTCCATATTTCACACCCGATACATTGACTAATGCTGACCTATGGAAGTCCCATTCCCATTACAGCCAATAACACGCCTACATTACAGTGACATCACAACTCAAAAAGTCAGACGAGAAATCAATGTCCATGTGAAAAATCCATTTCGCTTGTCCAGATATTCCTGCTAAATATGTATGTAATGGCATTTCAGCACTCTGCCGGAAGATGATAAGTAGAGGAATTGATTCAATCTGTGAAAGCCATTTCAAAAGCAGAGGCTGGTTATGCCTTAGATTGGTTCCAAACACCAGCCCTGCTGCCTTCACCCAGACTAACGGAAAAGAGGGAAGTAAGGAGCACACAGCAGAGGTGTCCATCAAAGGAAAAGACGTGCACTTAATGGCCTATAAAAGCCCAATTATTCTTCTTCTCACAGAATACTAATTTCACAGAATACTAACTTCATATATGGTAAATAGCCTAAGAAAGGTGTGTGTGTGTGTGTGCGTGTGTGTGTGTGTGTGTGTGTGTGTGTGTGTGTGTGTGTGTGTGTGTGTGTGTGTGTGTGTGTGTGTGTGTGTGTGTGTGTGTGTGTGTGTGTGTGTGTGTGTGTGTGTGTGTGTGTGTGTGTGTTAGTGTTAGTGTGTTATTTCTTCTAAACAAAGCCAAATAAATGCTTTTTTTCCCTTGCCACAAGTTCAGTCACTTCTTTCCTGCATAACTGTTGTGGAGTGCAGGCACACTGCATAACTGTTCGCCAGAGGTACCCTTGCCAGACAAATAATTCTAAGTTGGTGGCCTAAAGCTTCACATTGCCTCGCATTACCATAAGTGCCGTCCTCAGGAGGAAAATCGTAAAATATGTTGCATATGGAAAATGGAGAGACGGTCCTTGGCCTTGTCTAGCCTGCCTCTCTGTTGACCTTCGGCTCTCCCCCATATAGATTTGGACCGTGAAGTGAGAAACGTTCCCTACACCACCACCCATCTTATTGGCAGACCTGGGAGGGTGGAAATCTTTTCCTTTTTTTTCCTAATGAAGAGGGAGAGGCATCGACCCTAGCCTGTACTTAGTTAAAAGGGATTCTTCACAGACTTCATTAGAGGTGAGCGGCAGTATGGCAGATAAATGCACGGTGTCACTTTCCTCAGACACTGTGAACAGGTGAGATAAACACACACACACACACACACACACACCTTAAAAACTAGCACACATTTCTCACACAGGAAGCGCAAAGCAGCTTCCTACCCCACCTAGGCAGTCTGTCTGAAAAAAAGTCTGCTTTATTTTCCCCCTTCTCTTTTCCTTGAGAAAAAGGCAGCTGGCGAACATAATTAACTGTGGCCTGGATCAGCCTTCTGGCTCGGCCAGCATTTAAGCTCTTATTAAACCCATCATCTGTGGTCGGGTTTACATTTTAACTGATTTTTCGCAGGGCTTCCTGTGAAAAAAAGATAGCATGTTGGGACACTGCAGGCATCCTCTGCCGTCAGGCCATTAGTCTATAGAGCACAAAAGACAAGAGAGCTAGAGACAGAACAGCGGTAAGCTCTTCATTCAGCACAAGAAAATATAATATTGTCATTGAACTGTTTCTTGTAGTTTTTTATATACATTATATATATAGCCTGTATATTATATATAGCCTGTTTATAGCCTTCAGAGACTGTGCTCTAATGCAGACACTTTATATTACCACTATAATGCTCTCAGCCATTCAGATGTTTCCTCATTACTACTGTCTAGATGTTGGTGTGTACAGCATATACATCTGCAAGTACATGCTTTTTGTGTCCTGGCCTTTTCTTTCCTTTTTTTAATTATTTTCAGCCTAAAGTCTCACCATCAAGTCAAAACGTGTGAAAGACTTGCTTTGATACTTGAGAACACAAATATTTTGCAGATCAAAAGACAAACTGTGTTTTCCTAACTAGCGAAACAGAGTTCCTCCCACATCACTGTGTTGTGAAGGAATGACAAATGATAGCTGGAGGTGCAGCAGCCTTCTCCAACATCAGCGGCGCTCACAGTTTAGTGTAGGCGTGTTTGCCCTGCTCTAACCCCCCCCCCCCCCCCCCCACTACTTTTCATTACCCTCTTATTGCCTTTCACTCTCGTTGCCTACTCCATCAGGCCAGACACTGCTCTGGAATCCATCTGATCTGTCCCCGCTTGTCTGTGAACTCAAGTCTTGCACTGAACAAACATCTTTTTATTAGTCGCAGATCGGTCTTGGCTACAAGATTCAAATTCAGTTTACATGGCCCCCGCCATCCAGCCATCTTATTCACATGCTGGTTCTTGGTCAGCTGAAGTGTATCCTGCAAAAGACAAAGGCCAGCCAGTCCACTGCAAGACCCAAACAACATTTATCTCCAATGAACCTGCATGTCTTTGAAGGTGACGGGAATGTTGAAAAGATAGAAAAAAGAAATCCAAACCCCACGCGGATGACACCTCCTAATTGTGTACTGTGCCACCACCTGCTCCAGGCTCATCAAACAAACGTGTGATGTACAAGATGCCATATATAGGCCTTACACGGGTCAGGCTCCAAGGATGGCAACAATATACTATTTAGAAAATGCTTTCATCTAGAGTGCATTACAGTGAATTCAGTTGCAGCTCATCAAGGAGCAGGCAAGGATTAGGCTTCTTGCTGATGGACGCCTACAGTTAGGCTGTGGACATTGGGGATGGTTGTGTCATTCAAATAAATAAATACTTTGAGGTGGTATATTTACATTTTAGATGCTTGAGGGGGATTCAGCTGTCAAGATGGCAGACAAATGGACAGCAGGGCATTGCTTCCCTGAGCCAGACTGCCCGCCCTAAACCCGCCACAGCATCCCACAAAGCAAGCCCTATTGTCATTTTGTATCCAGACAGAATGCAAATGCGCAGGAAGACAAATGTCAAATCCATAAACCAATTCATCAAGCACTTATGGCTATATCAGTTATGGCAATATCTGTCTGCCAGGCAGACATGGCAAAAAATAAAAATAAAAAGGGGCTTTGCATGTGACATTGTGTCATGACTCATAGTGGCCAACTGGAATATAGTGCTTCAGCGCTGGACCATAGCAGTATCTCCATTTCAACTCGCAAGCAGCGATTAATAACACTGTCACTTTAATTAGCATCCAGGACAGTGGGCCACAAAAGTGCCATATGTCAATAATCAAGACTCCTTAATTAGTGGTGGTGAAGGCTGCTAATTAGTTCCATTATCGTGCTAGGAATTAACCTCAAAAGCTGCCGGGCCCTTAAATGTCACACAAATGCCATTTTTTTTAGCAGAAAACCTCCTATTGGAGGGGATCTGTGCTGTGAACCGCCTCATGTTTCATCTTTTTTTTTTTCTATGCAGTTACAGGGAATTAGCAACAGCGCCATATATCACAGAGACATGATGTCACGATATGATTTGCATTCTCCACTAAATACATGCATAATGCAGCAGGTTATCTGGCTGCCTACGATACACCCCAAACAGATGACAGTTAGTCTGAGGTTTTCAACACATTTTAACCAGGTCTTAGGGTAAAAGGGTTGAGCATAAACCTGTCACTGCCACACAAGAAAAAGCATATAGGATTAAATGCTCATTGAGTACTGTGGCTATGTGCCAGCCTTTACATCAATCATATAAGGGGGGGGGGGGGGGGGGGGGGGGGGGTGTGTATTCTGCTTCTGCCTCGTCATTCTACCAACACACATTCACATGACTTCAGGACCATTAGGATCATCTCTGCTTAGAGGTCTGTTAGGAGCCGCACTGATCTCAAAAAGCCTAAAATATCAAATATGACCACCAGGTCTCTCGCTCTTTTATTGCCCCTTCCAGTCTCTGTAACAGCATCCAAGAGAGTTTCAAATACCTGCAGTGACACCCACTGGTTAGACGCCAGAATTGCAAGTGGAAAAGGTTGATGCAGGACTTAATGGAGCAAATGTAGAATTTCAATTGGGCCCCATTCATTAAAAACAACAACAATTATTACCTGAAAGCCATTTTCAATTGTGTATGGAATGAGGAAAAAAAGCTGGTGTGGCTGGTGAATGAGACTGCTGTAAAGGCATGTGTAATGTGAACGTATCGCTGAACATAACCCCACCTTCAGAATATTCTCCGTCTCCCACCACTTGTTGGTCCACTCCTTGGTAAGTTCCAGAACCTGTGGGTAGAGCCCAGCAGGGTCGAAGGTCGTGAGCAGTCACACAGCAAACAGGAAAGCGATCGACTCCCTTGCACTTCTGACTCACTTTCGTCTCACTCTGTTGCAACCTCTCCTCCACCACTAACGTAGAAGAGCTGGGCAAGGGGACCTGGGATAGGGGAGACAAATAAATCAAACCCTTGTGGTGCATTTTCATGTTTGTTGGTGAGCAGTGAAACGATAAGGGCTGCAACGATTTGTATGCCGATTAATCCATCGATAGAATTGAATCAAACCTTCATAAATCGATTAGCTATAATTTATCAAGTACAAATATCAAAAATGTACTGCTTGATGCTTCAGAAAATCAAATGTTTGGTTCATGGATCATTATAAAATGAATATTTTAGCTGTTCATGGCTGCTTTAAGCAACTTTAAGACATCACTTGGGACTCTGAATTTTGGCATTTGCTATTATTTACGACATTTTCTAGACAAAATGATTAATTGGAAAGATTATCGTTAAATTCATCAGCTATAAAAATAATTGTTTGCTGCAGCCCTGGAAAACATGGGGAGTGACATTATGCAATGGGCATAAGGGCCGCACCTCCTGACTGGTTTGGTCCAGCAGCCCTCGCAGCCGGGCGATCTCCTCCTGGAGCTCTCGGATCACCTTGACGCTGGCATCTTCGTTCACCGTGGGTGAGTTCACGATGCTCTTAGCTCGGCTGGCGTAGCGCAGGGTGCTGAGGGTCTCACCGTAGTTCACGTCAGCGGGAGAGATGGCTGCCATTAAACACACAGGACTAAATTTACAACCCAGAATAGGTTTGTAAACAGTGGTATACACACAATGTTTTGTCGCCAAGATTAACGACTCTGCTGTCATTATGAAAATTGCTTTCAGCGCTATGTGTTTGATCTATGGCTGGAATCACTGCTTGATTATGGCGTGAAATGGTTATGCGGGCACATACTGGCAATCATAATGGTCTTGGAGTTTCCACCCAGGCTGTCTTTGAGGAGCCATGTCAGCACAGAGTCCCTGTAGGGAATGAAGGTCTGCTTCTTTGTTGCCTGTTTATCACTCATGTCAGCTGGGGCGGACAGATGAAGGCAAATAATGGGTTGGTGTATACATTCTTTTTTTGAGAGAATTACAGGCCATTACAAGTTCTACTACAACTGTATCATTGCATCCATGGAGAACACACACCCTATATATATATACACATATACCTGTATATACTGTATATACACATACATACATACATACATACATACATACATATACATACACCAAAGTGGACGTTAAAAGTACTAAAGTGTAGTTATGCATTGAAAAAACACTGAATGTCAACCACCAAAATAAATATTTAACTTCTTTGCACTGCTGACTGCTGATTTTGCTACCATTACCACTACTGGCTCAATAACAGATGAAGATCCTGTGCACTTTGACATTGGCCACGGTGTAGCTCTGCCTTTACCCAGGGCTGAAATAACACTGCCGAGGGTGACCAGGGATTTGTTGATGTTTGCTCCCTCCTTCAGCCTGGTGCCTGTGGCCCGCGTGGCGTCGGCCCTCTCGCTGCCTGCCAGGTCCACAAGGTGGATCTTACTCAGCATCTCACATGGAAGTTCGGAATCAAACCGCGCCTTAGGTGAGAAACGCATCGTGTGAATGTTTGCCTCAAAATAGGCAATTCTACACCTAGACATATCGAATATGTCTAGGTGTAGTATGTGAATATGTCACTCTATATATATATATATATATATATATATATATATATATGCTCTTGAGCACTAAATGCCTAAAAGTCACCATGAAATGAAAATGGACTTTTCCCACCTTTTTAGCATATTTCAACAAAATATGCCATCAGTGTTCATCACAATATATGCTACAAAATGTTTTAGCATTGTGCATCCCACCAAATGCAAGCGGCTGTGCCCCAGGCAGTGAGAACTAGAGGTTTGTGTGTGGCGTTTACCTGGGTGAAGTGAATGGTGAAAATGGCGTGCGAGCGGCTGCTGGCATCATTCATTCCGGTGCTGGCAGTGGTGCGGTTTGCATTTCCAGTGGCCATCAACTCCCCCACGTCGCCGTAGCCCTGCACAACGTGCCTGGACAGGTCTGAGCACAACCAGCGCACAATGACCACACTCTCAACAACTGTGAACCACTGAAATCAGACCAAGACTGGAGTTATGCAGCCCTTCTTACTCTCTACGTAGGGCCCATCTACCGGGTGCTCCCTGACTCGCAGTCCTCCTTTGGGTGCAGATGAGGGCCTCTTATTTAGAAGGTCGAGCACGTGTTCATTGTAGATCTCCAAGTAACTGACCAAAAACATTTATTAAAAGGAAATATGACTGGCGGTGGATATGGGTGCAATGTACACCACCAAATGTGTTAGCTTTGCAAACAACCAACCCCCATAATTTGCTTTACCAAGAGCTTCACCAAGAACTTCACATGACCTATTATGTTAACTTTTATCAACTGAAAGATGGATTGGGCATTTTGGCAAATATACACAAAATATTATCTAGGTGTACATTAACATTAACTTATGTTTGTTGGTATCAAATATGAATTGGTATAAAATAATGGCATATCACCACTGTGATATTTTCAATTAACACCAATTGAAATTATTTGTATTATTATTATTTATTAACTCTTAATGAGTATTAAAAGCTAGAAACATGTTGAATCTCAATTCATTTCTAAGTGTGGGATCTCCTATGCAGCTTTGGTCAGTGTGTGTATACACATCTCATTTTAATTAATTGTGAATCTCCCAGCATGTGATCTCAATAGTAAAAGAATGTTGTCTAAACAGGTGTAACTGGAACTGATAACAGATGTGATAAATAAGAGGCATAACCATTAACATAAATATGATTCATGTTTGATTTAGGAACTTGAGTCAGGACATTTAACTTCAAATCTTAAAAAAAGACATTGGATAGACAATATTTCAGATAGTGATTTAGGATTTTCTTTGGTCTTAAACTGCATTAGGCCTACACTTGGTGAGTTCCAGGTTTGTCTTAAAGATGCAAATGTTTTATTTGAATACATTTATATGTTTGTGATTACATTTACACAATGAAATAACACATTTTATAGATTACACAATAGATTGAATCTTTTACTCGAAAATAAAGATCTGTGGCACTACTATGCCATGGCTCCACTACTGCAATATTTTGCTGGCTGGGCTACTGGCATGCTGTTAAACCTCTGCACATGAATTCAGAATACAGCAGTGTATGTGATATCCAACCCAGCCAAATTGCTCCCTGAAGCATCCTGCATCAAGTTCAAATGAATCTGCACCGACAAACATTGCATCATCTTGGTCATTCGCCATTTTCTGACCAATAATGAACAGCATCTGGTATTGCCTGTAGCCTACTATAATACTACTTCACAATTGTAAGGATATATTTACATATATTTACTTGTGCCTAAATTGACCTTATAACTCAGTTAAATGTTCAACTGTTCTGACCTGTTGTACCTATTGTTTTTCACTCTCTGGTGTATGTGATTTCCCAGACACCGTTACAACACCAACTCAACACAATACGATTTTAACATTTAACCTATGAACCCCAACCCTATATACACCCTATGATTAATCACTCAAAATTCCTGTTATCTGGTTGTGTCAAAGCCCAGTTCCTGACATCTATTTGTACTCCATTTGTGTCTTGTGACATCTTCCTATTGTGGGTGTGACCATCATCACCATCAAGCTTTAGTAATCTGAATAAACTTTGAATCTCTCCGAGTGATGCTAGCTTGTGTCACATTGATTCCCAGGCCTGCTTTGTTTACAGAGACAATCCTGAACCAGATGACTGACAAATTAGATGACAGCTAGAAACAGCGCATAACAACAGTCCAGACTCGTTGCATACGTGGTTCCTTCGTGGCGCCCCAACTGTTAATGTATTGTTGTTTAACTACCTTAATAAAATATTTGTTTGTTATTGATCCTACAGCTATTCTGCACTCGGTGTAAACTGTGTCGTGCTGCTCCAATATTGATCGTATGCTTGGCTCAATATGTAGAAAAGCACAATTCAATTCAATTAATGGCCATGGGATCGGGGGACAATATTAATCATGGTCAAACTGACCATTTGTGAAATCTTCGATTTTTCTTTGGATGATTAAAAAAGCTTCACTTTTAATAGCACAGACTCCATCTGAGCATTGATGGGAATACGACTTGTGTAGTGGCATCTTACCTGACCTCTGTACGGAAGGACATGGCATCGCCCTCATTCCTCGCAGAGATCTCACAAAACAAGCCTTCACAGATCCGCGGGATTAGCCCTTTATCCGCCTGGCACAATAAGCAGACAGCAATCAGAGCATGTGTAGGCTGTCAGAAGTACTCACTTTACAAGATGTTACAGAGCCAACATGCAGGCCTGTTCACTGTTTGAGTGACCACCACAACTCTAAAAAATACAAAAGGCAAACATACAATAACAACAGCTCAACAGGTGTCGAGCTAAGCAGTCCCACTCAGATCCCATCATTTCTCATGAATAACTACACAAGTAAAACACTCCCAGTGATAAATGATAACATTAACACTGGGCTTACTTACTGCCTCTCCCATCATTGTGTAGGATTTACCACTGCTGGTCTGCCCATAGGCAAAGACACAGGCATTGAAACCCTGAAATGCAGCATGTAGGACATCTACACCCAGGTCTTGAAAAATCTTAAATGGACATGGATGGAATGGAAACACACACACACACACACATTTTTTGAGACATTTTTTGTCACACAAAACACAAAAAAATCCAATCCTCCAAAATGTCAATTCTCTCTCCTTCACAGTCAGTCTCTGGCAGAAATGTTGTATTATAATTAGCTAAAGCTTTTAAAAAATTAAAACATTAAAAAGTAAGCAATTATAAGTTGCTCTGTGTACCTTCTTTTGAGACACAAAGTCGGGGCTCTTTCTATCGGTTGAATCGTAGGAGAAGTCGTACGCAAACGTCTTGGCTCCGTCCCCCTGGACCCGGACCGGTCCGTCCCCCCGGACCGGTACCTTGGCCTGGACCAGTGAGGTGGTGTTGTCCTTCATGCGGACTATCACTTTGGACTTTTTCTCTCTGTGGAGAGAAACGGACGTGTAGGCCTACGTCTGTGTGTGTGTGTGTGTGTGTGTATGTGTGTGTGTTATAAAAACACGACCTTACCTTTTGTTCAAAGGTCGGACTCGCACCGCGACCCGCACCGAGGCCATGGCTCACAGCGACAACACACAAGGGCTTTAATGTCAAAATAAAATACACCTTTTTAAATCACAAGTGTTCACGGCGGCACTTGAAACCAACACGTCCTGCAGCCTTGCGTGCTTTATCTCCCCCTCCTCCCCCGCTTGGAGGCCATTACGCACCGCTTAATTGTCTCACCTGTGTGTGTGTGTTTGTTTTTGACGTTGTTTATTTGCTCAGCAAACCCTGCACGCACTGGGAAACATAAGACATAATTCATAATGGATAGACCTGGGGGGTATTCCAGAAAGCGGATTATGTGAAAACTCTGCATTTGTTGAACCTGCTTTCTGGAATACCCCCCTGGTCACACACGCTGGTTTCTGAACATAGCCTAGTATGAGGGAGGCGGTGAGGCCTCCCGTCACCCAGGTCCCGGCCTGGAGATGTCGGACCCTTTAACCCCTCTCGTCCGGGTCCGCCTCGGTCTCAAATCCAGCGAGCCGTCTCCATGACGATGCCCTTTCTTTTATTTATTTTTAGCGATATTTTTGGTATATTCGCCAGGCCCTGTTGCATAATAACAATAGTTGTCGAGCTTGTCCCTATTTTTATTTTTTGTTTACGCAGTTGACTTTATATCTACGCCACCATTTCCCATGGTGCAACGCGGCCCGGCGGAACCGGGGGAGATTCAAACCATGATGGCGGCGGAGCCGACTACAGCAGCGCTCCCCAGGGTAGTTTCAGAGGACAGCCCTGCACAAAAACACGGCGTTGTCACCGGCGAAGACGACGGGTGCCCGCCATCACCGAGAGGTGACGGTTATCCGACCGTCGGGTCGACGATAACCCGCAAAGTTCCGCTCGTAGAAACGGAAACGAACGGCCAGGTCGCCGCCGTCCCGCCGGTCGGCGCACCGGAGCCGGAGCAGCAGCACGACGGGGCGGACAAGGAAAACACCTTCGTGTCGCCGTCAGGTAAGTGACAATATGCCCCTGGTGGCAGACAGCTCGGCGAGGGTCGTGTGTGTGTGTGTTTGTGTGTATATATATATATATATATGTATGTATGTATGTATGTATGTATGTATGTATGTATGTATGTATATATCATATACACACACACACACATATATACATATATATATACATATATACACACATACATATATATACATATACTATATGTATATATATGTATGTGTGTATATATATGTATGTGTGTATATATGTATGTGTATATATGTATGTGTGTGTATATATATATATATATATATATATATATATATATATATATATATATATATATATACACACACACACACACACACACACACACACACACACACACACACACACACACACACATACGTGTATACATACGTGTGTGTGTCGCAGATGATGCTGTAGGGGACGACGCATCTCGTCGTGGCGGTGAAGCTGAGCACACGGGACTACGCGACGCCGACATTGTGCGAAGAGCGCATGAGGAAGGCCGAGTGGAGGTGGTCTTGCCGGGCACCGTCACTCAGGAGGGCTGCTGTCGTTTTGTGAGTGAAATCCTCAAGTGCGTCCTCTACCAGAGACAACAGTTGCCCATGACCTATGACCAACTTGTGTATTCTCAGAAAAAGGAACACGCTTCAATACAGGTGAGTCTACTTTACTACACCCCAGAGCCCATTGCCCACCCAGTCTCTTTAACAGGCTCATATAAAATGCATATGAAAGGGGGAAAAAAAACCTTTAACCTGAAGGTGTACTTTCTTTGCCGTCTAGAACAAGGAGGTGGTGAGCCGGAGGCCGGCCCGGCCGACAGACTTTGACAGGCGAAAGTGTCACCGCACACTCGAGGAGCTCGAGGAGGTGTTTCAGCACCTGGAGCTGTTGTTCTCCCTCAGCCTGGTGCCCCGGGTCCTGCTTCTGCTGGGCGGTTCCCTCGTCCTGCCCAAAGAGCTGTACGAGGTCGACATGGAAGCGCTGGTGCTGGCTGCCGGAGATGGGAGCCTGCAGGTCTCGTCGTGCCTGAGGCAGCTGTTTCGCACTCTTTTCGTTGCCGACCTTTTGTCCGATGCCCGGCCTGTCCGCCTGATGGCCACGACAGTCTTGGTTCTGGCTCACAGGGATTGTGGTGTGGGCTGGTTCCGGCCTAAATTAGACTTTAAGGTGCCCACAAGAGTAAAGCGGCAGATTATTGCCCTGTCAACCGTCACAGGTATCAGTAGCAGCCCCCAGAAAGAGGCGTCCGACTGGGAAGATTATGTATGGTTTCAGGCCCCCGTCGCCATCAAAGGGTTCAGCAAATAAAAAAGGGATTATTGCAGATTATATTGTAAAGAATTATGATTATTTTAACAGCATTATTTTTGTTTGGAGAAAGCTTTGATTTTGAACAGTAGTGGAAGATGAATGATTTATGTACACAGCCTGCTACACAGGCTGTGTACAGAATGCACGCATGAAGGTTAGTGGGTATATCTTCAAGTATGTCAGTGTATTGTTTTACATGGCTGTAACTTGAACGTGGGTGATATGACTTTCAAATAATATCGTATCAAAGTTTATTTGGCTATATACATGACGAAATACAAATAAAATCTAGTTTCATTTTTTGAGAATTTTCTCCTTCTGGGTAATTCTAAGTACAGGTATATGATTATACCTGTACTGTATTGTCTCCACCACTGCAGTAGAGGTGGACAGCACTACTCGTGTAACAAATGACTAACTTCTCCCTTTGAGACGTTGGGAGTTAAATTATTTTGGTGAAATATGTTTCAACACATGTTGGTTATGTTTTTGACTCTTAAACACAAGGTTTTTAGCATTTGGATGAACATCCAAAAATCCCTCATCTGTCCATATCGTTTGTCACATTATGCTCCGCATATAACATATGGGAAAGACTATAGGCCAGGTCATGACATTTGCCTTGAGTTGGTCCAGACCAAATGTTCTTGTACAGCACCTAGCAGGTGATTATTATCGCTTGATCTACTGCAACCAATACCAATAAAAAGCAAATGTTCAGCTATTGGATATTTTTATTTGCCAAACAAAATTAATAACGGCTTTGCCAAAAAGTTAATTTTTCCAACCAAAACATAGGATACTTTTAGTATTGTATCCTTGTAATTAATACTGAATTGGAAGATTTGTATGAATTGCAATGAGAATATAATTGCTGTAATGAGTTACCGCAATAACATTTGTTTAGTGGAAGTACTTTGACCTGTTTCTCAATGTCTGCCTCCCAAAGCTTGGGAAATCAAGGGTGTGGTGGACATTTCTGTCATTGAGCTATTGTGAACAGTTTGACCTTTTGCTTTATATATTTTTTTATTTTGTGACGTCACGCGGTCTTCGCATATCGTCCAAATCTTAATTATAAACATTGTTTGTGTAACGGTTTGGTCACGTGACCCGTCCCGAGTTTGCTCAATCGAGATTTTTGATTGGACGAAATGCTGCCTCTGTGTACCAGAAGTGACGTCAGTGTGTGTATAAGACTGCAGCTGGCCTTCGCAGTGTTACTCTGCTAGTCCGCTTGTCATCGACGGTGCCACAGCCTAAACATCATGATCTGGAAAGCTTGTTTCCTTGTGGCGGCTCTGGCCGCAGGGACTGGTTTAGCGGTGATGACTGGGGGGTATTCAGCTGCGAAGATTACTGATCAAAGCGTTCAAGACGCCATGCAGTTTGCCTTGGTGAAACACAACGAGGGAAACAACGACATGTTTCTCCGCCAAGTCGCTAGAGTGATCAAGGTTGAAAAACAGGTATGTGATTTCTGCATGTAGTACTACTTCGATGTATATAATGGCAGAAGAAAAGGGAAGTGTGCTAAAAGTAGCCTACTATGTTGTGCAATGTGCTAATGTCACTTCCCCATGCCTTGCACTCATAATACAGAAAATACATTAAAATGTATCACATTTTGTTACTCTGTCATGATTTATGGAAGTGGTCTTTCTTAAACAATGACATTAAAATAACTATTTAAAAAATAAATAATTTGAATACAAGAGATGACACAATTATTAGGCTACCTCATTGAATTAACACAGTACATGATCAATTCATACCACAGGTTGTGAGTGGCATGAACTACAGGATTACTGTTGACCTGGGAAAGACGGCTTGCAGAAAAGGTGGTGTCGAAACAGAATGCCCAATCCACGAAGACCCACAGTTGGCTCAGGTAAAGAAATTAATCTCAAAGTATCACACTCACATTTGTACATTATCAGCAGTTTTATGGAGTAGCTTACACATGGGTAGAAGTAATATTTGAAAATAGTAAGACTTTGCAAATTTGACACGTTCTTTTGTCCCACAGTCTTACCGGTGTACATTTGTGGTGTATAGACATTGGAGCGGCACCACCTCGCTGACTTCAACCAACTGCGCATAAAAATGACTAACAGTCCTTCTTTTGCTTGCAGTATAGATACAATGCACATTAGTATTGTATTCACAATGGCAACTAACAATGTTAATTTGCAATAATATACATCCCATGAAATCATGGGTCTGAATGAAACTCTATTGAATTGTTCCCTTTCAATTATGCAATACATTTTGGTAGTTATTTTGTATGCAGTCTAACACAATAAAATAATTTTAGCAGCTCATTTCAGTGTCATCACTGTTTTATTTATTTGGATTTGTCTTTCGACTGAGCCGCCGACAGAGCACAGATGTCTTTGGTTGCAGGTGTGCTAATCAGTGAAATCACCTGTAGTATGTCCCAATTACTATATGCAACAGTACATACTTTGTGAGGGCAGCTGCAGTATGTACTAAAAGTAAAAAGAAAAAGTGTGCGATTTGGAACGCAGGCTAGTTTCACCAATGACTTGTGACATTTACCTATTAATGTTTAGATTTAACATTTAGCCTTTACATTTAATATTTATCATTTAGATTTAACATGTACAATTTTGATTTATCATTAAGCATTCTGATTTAACATTTGTATTTTCGATTAAAAGGTACACTGTAGAATTTAGTGGAATAGATTGGCAGAAATTGAATATAATATTCATAAGTATGTTTTTATAAAGTATGTGGAGTGTGTGTTGTTGATAGGGTTGGGTATCGTTTGGGTTTTATCCGATACCGGTGCCTACTCTGTATTTTTTAAACGGTACCGGTTCCTAAACGGTTCTCGAACCGGTACTTAAAAAAAAAAAAAAAAAAGCCCACACTTTGTCAAAAAAACAATACCCTTTTATTTCCAGGGCCAAATTGAACAAAATATTAACTTACAGCAAATCTTTAACAATATAAATACAAGGAACAATGATAATAAATATAAATAAGCCAATATAAAAAAAAATGTACATAATATCAAATAGAACATTATTGTATCAAACAATAGAACTGTACAATATACTGGAAATTAATAAAGATTCTACCAGATCTCCATTTTCTCTTCCTATGACCTGAACAGTGAGACACCTTAAATATTAAGATATAAATATAAAACACACATATGGAACAAAATATTGCACAGCAGTATTGCACATGTAAATAACAGTGTTTAGCAATTCTTATAAGGCAGTAAAAGTGGGCATTAAACTGTATAACTGTTTTGAAAAAAAAGGCCGACATATGCCCATACAATATGCAGCCGGCGCTCGGAAAAGGCTCGCGACAAAAAGATGAGCCACACATTTAGAAACAATTGCATGAACTATCTAAAAGCAATACCTTAGTCAGAAAACATATATGAGGCTGAACTTTTTGCTAAAATGTCAGTTATGGAATAATTGAAAATGTTGGAGCGGCTGGCTTGACCACGCGAACCGAGAGACGGCTGTCTTGACCGCAGTACGCGATCGGTCATTAATCAATAATCGTATTTAACCGTATAACTGCACACAACTTTATTTAAAATCAATCAAATGGAAAACGTGTTTTTGTATTGTGGTGTCCGGTGCGTGTGGATGTGCGGCTCCTCCGGCGGAGCGGTTCATGTTAATAGCGGAGTCCGGGAGGGTTCACCTTCACGGCGTAGTTACGAGGGATGTGCGACTATCGTCTTAAAAAATACTAAAGTGTTTTTTAAAGTTAGAAAGATATTAGATAGGGGGCGGTAAAAAAAGTGTCAGGCACCGAAATATTCGTTCTCATTCGGTCTTGTTACTACCGTTTACGTCGGAACCGGTACCGTATTGGTACCGCTTTCCGGTACCCAACCCTAGTTGTTGATGGCTGGTTTACAGCCTCACCTGGCCTGAGTCAGACTGATTGGACTCTGGCTGGGTGGGGCTGCACACCTGTGGTGCAGAGCAATCATGGCACCCAGGATAAACCAGCTATCACCACACACACTCGAGGAGGAGCCACAGTCATGGCAGTTGTACCATCAGCTCGGCGAATACCACCAGCCTGAAACTCCAAATAAACATCTTGAACATCTACCCGTATCCTGTGTTGGAGGGCCCCAAGAGAAGCCACTTAGGTGGCGTGTGGTGAGGGCGAACCCTGCCGCAGTGTATAATGACCTTAAAATAATAATCATTTTTGTTCGCTTAGAATGAGCCATTTACATCTACATGGGGAGTGGGTCGCCTTCCACGGAGGCCACCATGTTGCACCGCCATGTTTCTACAGTAGCCCAGAATGGACAAACGGCTGTAGAGAAATAAAGCCTTCGCCGTTGCATATTGTTGTTGAACTAAAATAGCTTCGTTAACCAACGTTTAGTAGCTGGCCGGGGGCGGAGTTACCCCGCGTTCAATACGTTTTACAATAATGTCCGCGCGCCAGGGACATCCCGACATCTAAAATAAACATGACATTTATAGCATCATAGTGCTACTGTGGTGGTGTATTAAGATAATCTCAATAGCAGTTTAACAGTTTAATAGCTAGTTTGAAAGTGTTTTTTAAGTTACATATTGGATATTCAACAGATATTCACACTCTGAATTATCGATGTGACATGGTGAACTAAAGACGTGATCACCGGTATGACTCCCGTGTGTGTAACGTGGGGTTGGCGGGAAGCTTAGCCACGGATGCTAATAGCTCAGCTCCAGCACGAAATAATGCGGCAGGCAAGAGACGAAGTGGAGGGATTTCCGGATTTTGTACGTTTATTCACAGATACGGACCATACAAGCCAGGTCTCACGGAATAAACTACAACTCTCAAAATAAATAAACGAAGGGCAACAATGTTCGTGACCTGCATCCTTCACCAGCGTCCACATTACTAAAGTCAAGGAAAACTACTGGGGGGGAAGCAAAGGTGATACTAAGTGACAAAACAAAAGGAGGCGCCACCGTGTGGCGTCAACTGGCAATGCTCTGTTATGCTACTCTGGCTGTTACATATTCCCCCCTGGTAATAATAAGGCTGTCCTCAGCCGCACACAGCCGAAGAAGCAACCAAGCTACACTGAACACCTTGTCATACATGAACTTGACTTTACATGAAAAGCTAGCCGTTACATAGCCTGGCTCCGCCCGCCTACGTACTTCCGCTCAATTTTCATTTCACTTCAGTACTAAGGTCTGGCCGTGCTGTATGTTAGAACGATTTCTTTTCCCTCAAATGTGCCTTCCAATCAGCGAACAGGAGGCGCGGCCTGAGAACAGCGACGTAGAGGTCGTGCGCGAATTTCAGTTATTGAGCGGAAGTACGGAGGCGGGCGGAACCAGGCTAATGCTAATGCTCACTGCATCTGCCGTTTGTATACTGCGCGCAACGTGGTTTCTGGCGCATGAAATACGTCACGACCAAACGTTAGCGATTGGTTAAGGCAGATCCAGAGTGGCACTGGGCAGAGCCAATAGGTTTTAAACTTCAATAGCACCCGCCTTCAAGTGAGACATCGTTTGTCTCTACAGCACTGCTAGACCTTTAGTATGAATGAAATGAGTACGAAGGTCTAGTTAGGACTAGGCTAGCCGTTACACACAGAGAAAGACATAATGACTAGCCTACTGATATACGTATCAATGAACAGAGTACACAAAAAACCGAAACACCCAGTAAACATATTAGGTGGATGAATACAGTGAAATATCCCAATTTTTATAGTTATTAACTATGTTTTTTTATGGTGGTCTATAAAAACCTGAACCACACAGCAAAAATGAGGAGATAAAGACCTTAGAAAGACCCTGCAAGGAAATTAAAACTTTGGCTAAACCAGTACCACCAAGGCAGGATACACAATGTATGCAAAAATATTATTATAACTCTGAACTGTAAAAATTGCATTGCATTTCAATCTTCAACACATACTCGACACACAACAAACCAATTGCCCATTACAGGTCAAGTCTGTCAGTATGGTAAGAGTTTGTCCATTTGTTGGCCGACCAACCAAATGTGATTCTGGTGCGACGTCTCGGTCTGAGGTCATATCAGTCAGTGTCATCAGGGTTTGGGTCAGACACACCGATAGCTGAGCGGTCCTCAGAGTCACAGTCCATGACTGGCCCTGGGCCAGAGTTAGTGTCACCATGTACTAGGGATGGGCGATATGGACTAAAACATTTATCGCGATAATTTCTGGCATTTATCCCGATAACGATAAAAGTGACGATAAAAAATACCAATTCACCTGTACTGCAAAACTGTAATGACTCAAATCAAACAAGTTTGAAATGTGAGAACAGATTCAACATTTATTCAAACTCTAAGGCACAAACAGTGGGATAATAGTGCAAACAGCAAAAGTAACATTGTCCTTCATGTTTTCTTAGCTTATAAAATCACAAAGTAGTATAACTTCAAATAAAACCTGAGAAATAAAAATAAATAAATAAATAAAAGTTCACTGAAAATTAAATCCAATCAGTGATGACCTCTTCTAATATAAATAAAATATGTCTGTGCAAATTAACCTGTGGCTGGAACATGCCATAAATTAGATACTAGAGCAATTTCTCACATACATAATAATCGACTCATTAAATAAATAATGGTCAAACGTTATATCAAAATGTAACGACCAGTGTTGGTAATAACGGCGTTGTATAATGGCGTTACTAACGGTCTGCTCTGTTGAAATTGACGCGGTTCAGCAGCAGCTCGCGTCAAAAATAAAACGCTACGTAAAGATAGCGTTGCGGCCGCGGCGCGCCGCTCCTGGGACGCTGCTAAGACGTTCTGCAGTGCGCCCGGTGGAAATGCTCTCATTGACTAGAGTGGCAGCGATCAGCAGTGGCGACCGCGACGCAGCCGTAACGCGACGCTCACGTCCCCGGTGGAAAGCCGGGGTTAGGGTGGCCATTCGTCCGGCTTTAGGCCGGACTGTCCGGTTTTTCAAAGCCCTGTCCGTATTTGTACTCCTTTTTGAGACAACCCCGCCGGTCATAGGTCCGTGGTGTGTTACGATCGCGCGCGATCGAGCTGGAGCCTCTTTAAGCAACGAGCTCCTCGCTCTCAGCTCCGCCTTCCGCCATGTTTGTTATTGTTCTTCACGTGAGCCAAGAGGTCTGCAGGCAGGTGCCTGTCGTGAGCTAGACTGCGAGTGCGTGGTCGCACACAATATCATCAAACGGGAGTAAATCTAAATACAAATAATACAAATATAAAAATAAAAACACGTCATCAACGGGAATTTATCGTTATTATCGCGAGATGACAAATTCTTACCGTGGGGAAATGTTTTGACGATATATCGCAAACGGTAAAATATTGCCCATTCCTACCATGTACGTCAAAACATGTCAGCAGCAGGGAGGTCAGCCTGGCTGCCAACCTGGATGATGGGCTCCTCATCATCCAGAGCCAAGGCGTCAGTTTGCTCCTCAGCCACAGGCGTAGCGTGTCTGCCGGGGGAAACAGTGTCCCAAGTGTGGAAAGTTAACTACATGAAAGACTCCAGCATCCACACCGTTCTCCTCCAGCCTAGTCAGTCTGTAGTTGACATCCCCGAGCTTCTGACTGACACAGAGCGGACCTGTGAACAGGGGTGCCAGTTTAGCTGTAAAGTTGGACTGTGCGTCAGACCTAGGATGTGTCTTAACTCTAACAAGGTCACCAACAGCATAGGAGGCCTGGCGGCGTCTCAAGTCATAATAGTGTTTTTGTCTGTCGTGACTGTGGTCAAGAGCCGCTCTGGCGTGGTCGTGAGCTTCCTGTAGGGAGGCCCTGAGTGTCTCTGGGTATGGCACACCAGGCTCATCCACGCCGTCACTCGAAGGGTTTGTTATGAGGTCGAGTGGGGTGTCCAGCTCCCGACCATACAGCATCATGGAGGGGCTGAGGCCTGAGGCACGTATTGCAGTTTTGAGTGTCCGGTTCACACGTTCTGTTGCATTTGTTTGAGGGTGGTAGGCAGTGGTGAGCCTGTGCACAGATCCCAGGGTGGAAACAACATGTTCAAACAACTCACTAACAAAGGGTGAGCCTCTGTCAGAGATCAGGTAGGTTGGGGCACCATGTCTCGCAAACACCTCACTGACAAACTTTCCTGCTGCAACCTGCGCTGTCGCTTCCCTAACTGCACACACCTCGATCCACTTAGATAAATAGTCAACAAAGACCAGCAGGTGGGCGTTACCAGACGCAGTTCGGGGCAATGGGCCGACGAAATCCACTCCTGCGTACCCAGGGCTTTTGGGGTGAGATGGGAACCATGAGACCAACAGGTCTCCTCTGGGTTGGTTTAGTGAACTGACAGACTGCGCAGGACATGACATATCGCTTGACATCTGCTGCCATCTTGGGCCAAAAAAATCTGAACCGCAGCCTTGCTAATGTCTTTGAAAAACCGAGATGACCTGCAGTGGGGTGGTCATGATAATAGGAGAGCAAGGTGCCACGGATCGATGTGGGAGCATAAAGCTTCAGTTCTTTCAGAGGATGCAAACCACATCTGGCTTTTGGGTCTGAGTAGAAAAGCAGACTGCCATGAACAACAAACTGTGGGGGGCTGTCTTTGTCTGAGTCAGTGTGCGGATTCGCCTCCAGATCTCTGAGAAGCGGGCCAATATCTGGGTCATCGTTTTGCAGCTGTTTCAAATGCGAGCGATCTGCCAAAAGCACAGGGGGCAAAGCGCGGATGTCCAAACTGCCAATAACAGCGTACTCGGGCAACAGGTTCATGGGAGCGTCATCAGTCAGGGGCAGTGGGTTGCGAAATAGAGCATCTGGCACAGTGTTGCGAGCGCCAGCCTTATGCACTATTGAGAAGTCAAAGTCTTGGAGACGAAGTGACCAGCGGGCTAGCCGGCCAGAGGGGTTTGGGCGGGACATGAGCCACCTGAGGCTGGTGGGGTCTGTGAAATGGTGACGTGGAGGCCCTCTACGTAGGGTCTGAAATGCTCAAGAGCCCAAATCACAGCCAAACACTCTTTTTCTGGGGTGGAGTATGGCTTTTCTGCGTTGTGAAGAGAGCGACTTGCATAAGCCACAACAATCTCTCGCCCGAGTCTTTCTGCATCAGTGCGGCCCCGAGCCCGAGGTCACAGGCGTCAGTGTGAATGAAAAAGGGCCTTGTGAAGTCAGGGAATCTTAAGACGGGTGCAGATGTGACACACTCTTTCAAAGTCTCCATGGATTCCTGACATTTGTCATCCCAGCGGAAGATAGCATCCTTCCTCGTGAGTGCATGGAGGGGCTCTGCACAGCGAGCGTAGTTTGGGACAAACCGCCAGTATTACCCGGTCAGTCCGTGGAACTGTCTGACATGTTTAATGGTGGATGGGGCCTTGAACTCTGTCACAGCTTTTATTTTGTCCAAATCAGGTTTTACGCCAGCGGGTGTGATGCGGTAGCCCAGGAATGTGAGCTCACTCAGGCAGAACTGACATTTCTTAAGCTTCAATGAGAGGCCAGCAGTTTTGAGTCTCTTGAGCACCTCCTCCAGGTCCCTTAGGTGCTGCTCAAAGGTGGGGGAAGCAACAACAATATCATCTAGATACACAGCACACGTTTTGTAGATGAGACCAGCCAGTACAGTGTTCATTAGTCTCTGAAACGTGGCTGGGGCGTTGCAGAGGCCAAAGGGGAGTACATGAAACTGAAAGAGACCACAGTGTGAACTAAAGGCTGTCTTTGGTCGTGACTCCTCTGCAACTGCCACCTGCCAGTATCCTCGAGCTAAGTCCAGTGTTGTGATGAACTGTCCCCTCACCAGAAAGTCAAGTGAGTCGTCAATACGTGGTAAGGGGTACGAGTCTTTTTGTGTGACTTAGTTGGCGCCTCTATAGTCCACACAAAACCTTGGGTCAGAGCCAGGTCTGTTAACAACGACGACAGGTGCCGCCCACGGGCCTGTGGAAGACTCTATGATTAGAGCCCGACCGATATATCGGCGGGCCGATATTAGGCATTTTCCAAACTATCGGTATCTGCATTTATAATGGCCGATAAATGAATATTTTAAAAAACGGACGAAACACCCTTCAACCATGTTATAACGCCACAAACCCTACAACCAGCTGATCCAGCCAGAGTCGGGCAGAGCGAACGAGTTATCCACGACCGCGAGCGACATGAGCAGCAAAAGCGGCCGACAGTCCTTCATTTTCAATGAGAGCTGGCAACGAGGAGCAGCCGGTGCCACGGCAGCAGCGAGCAGCGCGACGCCAGCGTCCAGAGCGACGAGGAGAGTTATTAGTTTAACTTTATGCAAATGAGTGGCGTCGGCATGAAGCAGCAACCTGCTACACTTCACGCCACTGTCCTATTTCACAGCGTCGCCACGCGTCAAGTGCCGCCGAAAAGGCGCTTTTTTCTTTTCTTTTGTTTTTCTTCTGCTCCGGAGACGACTATATTCCTGTTGATGCGCCGCAGTGCGACGCTTCCTATTTGTGCTAGGGGCGGCACTTGTGTCATAGGTGCGCCGCGGCGGCAGTGTGTTTTGCACTTTATAATGCTTTATCTCCATTTCTGTTATTTTGATTACTAAATAATAAACAGGGGAAACGTGGAAATTGTTATTTGAACATGCTTGTCACGCCAGCCTGCCAAATAGCTCTACTACAAACTTGATATTGCAATGGGCGCAACCGAACTTGATGTCTGCAGTGCTGCTTGAAGCCCCGCCCCCCTGGCGATGGCAGGCAGCAGCCAGCGGCCGGAGCGCCCCCTGCTGCTCATGTCGCTCGCGGTGTGACCCATCGGTGAAGTGTGTTCACTGCATTATCCTATTATTTTAGCGAGGACTCATAAATAACTACATGTTGTAGGGAAATCTGTTTTGTTACGCGTTTCTGGAATTTCTTTTTTAAATATATATATATCGGCCGATATATTGGAAAATCGGATTTTTAAATCACCAAATATTTGTATTGGTATCGGCCTTAAAAATCCCATATCGGTTGGGCTCTATCTATGATGCCGTCCTTCAACATCTGCTCAACCTGTTCCTCAATGATTCTTTTTTTTGTTGGAGAGGTGCGATAAGGAGAGAAGTGTATAGGCTTCGCGTCCCCTGTATCAATTTGGTGTTCGGCCATTGAAGTGCGCCCCAGATGACCATCAAACATGTCGTCGAAATGGGTGAGGAGATTGAGCATCGCTGCTTTCTGTCCATCCTCAAGGCTTGCCTCAGCTACTTTGGACATAAGACTGGTTTGCAAGGCGTCCAGTGACATGATGGCTCCCCCTGCAGTGAATGATTCATCTGTACAGTCCTCATCCTCGTCCACCACAGGACAAGGGATGTCATCCATTAAGACGGTTCTGGATGGGACGTGGATAGTCAGGGAGGCTTGAATCATGAAATCCATGCCTAGAGTAAAAGGGGATAACAGGCTAGGGATTATGGCAAAACGTTGGTAGAAGCTTTTCCCCATGAAGCCAATAGAGAGCCAAGTCACACCGTCAGGGGTACAGGAGGCATTATTAGCAAGGCTCACTGTTGGACCTGTCCACTGACGTGTTCTGCTTGGATAAGAGTCATTAACACATGAGATCTGCACGCACTGCAGAGTGTGAAGCGCCTGTGTCTAAGGTTGCTTCCACAGGCACAGCATTAAAGTTCACTTTGGTTCTCAGCGGTGTGTTCCAGGGAGCCTGGGAGTCAGTGTCCTCAACGTGACATAACGTGTTGGTCTTGTGGGGTTGAGGCAAGTGGATGAGGCTCAGTCAGCGTCTGGAGGGAGGATTGCCTCGGCGAAATATCCCCCCTCCCCTGAAGTTTCCCGACTGCCTGGAGTGAGGTAGGGAGTCAAAAGTCATGCTGTCTGTCTTGTCGCGTGGCACATCTACATCTGGAGACACAGTTGTTGGGGATGAGGGAGTTGTTATAGGCTGTGACTTAGGAGGTGGTGGCACCTGAGATGCAGTGTTGCAGGTTGGACAAGTGTGAGATGTGAATCTAGGGCGAGAGCATTTATAGCAATGGGACTCAGTGTTCTGGTTCTTCCTCACATGTGCGGGAGGAGACTGGTGTCCACTCGGCCCCAGGACTGCATGGAGTTCATGCGCACGCAGTAACAAGTCCATCACTGAGGAGATAGGGGCCCCATAGAGTGCAACATGGTATTTTTCCAAAGAATGTTGTACATATCAGTTCAATCTGCTCCTGTGCAGGTGGTGGGCTCTTTAGTTTATTAAACTCCCCCAGCATGTGAGCTACGAATGTTGGGAGGGGCTCATGTGGTGCTTGGACACGATCAAGAATGCTTCTCAGGACACGCCCTTGGAGGTCAGATGGCAGAAAAACTGTTTTGAACAGCTGGCAGAATTGGGCCCATGTGATAACATGTGAACTGAGCACTTTAAACCATTTACCTGGCTCCTTCGCAAGGAAATGTGGCAGCTCGTGAAGTATCTGCATGTCTGTCAGGTTCAGTGAAGATCTGTAGGTGTTGACAGCCTGTAACCAGTCTTCAGGGGGCACTTTACCATCACCAGCAAACACAGGCAAACACAGGGGGCTCAAGCTTTGCATGATGTAATGCAGCAGCGATCACTCTAGATGTGTTGCTCTGCTTGAGTGAATAGTTCTGCAGAAAGGAGACTGAGTCTATAACGTGAGCACCAGAATATGATGTGGGGTCTGATTTGTTTACAGCAGGTGTGAATGGGGTAGAAGTGCAGGGCTCCAGAGTGCGACCAAAAATCTGTCGAGTGCGACGAAACATTTTCATTGGTCGCACCGGTGCACCTGACATTAAGCAGGTCTGTCTGTGTGGAGCACTCATTTCCATCGGGGACATGAGCGCCGCGTAACGGCTACAGTCGCCGCTGCTGATCGCTGCCACTCTAATCAATGAAAGCATTTCTACCGGGCGCGCCGCGAAACGTCTCAGCAGCGTCCCAGGAGCGGCGCGCCGCAGCCGCAGCGCTATCATTCCGTAGCGTTCTGTTTTTGACGCGAGCCGCTGCTGAGCCGCGTCAATTTCAACAGAGCAGACCGACCGGGCAGGAAGTGAAATAGTAAAAGCCATAGTCGCACTCTGCGGATGTATCGGGACCCAGAAAAGTGCAGTGTTGAATTTGGACACACGACACGTTTAATATATTAAAAATACACTTTGAATAGAAAACTAGCGAACACCGGCAGTTGACGTCACACCGTGTGGACTGTGGGTAATGTAGTCTTACGTACGCAACAGCCAGCAGAGCAACGGCAAACAGAAGCAGTGGGAGGAGTCAGGAAGGATAATAAAATGTAACACTGCTTATATACACTCACCGGCCACTTTATTAGGTACACCTGTCCAACTGCTCGTTAACGCAAATTTCTAATCAGCCAATCACATGGCAGCAACTCAATGCATTTAGGCATGTAGACATGGTCAGGACGATCTGCTGCAGTTCAAACCGAGCATCAGAATGGGGAAGAAAGGTGATTTAAGTGACTTTGAACGTGGCATGGTTGTTGGTGCCAGACGGGCTGGTCTGAGTATTTCAGAGACTGCTGATCTACTGGGATTTTCACGCACAACCATCTCTAGGGTTTACAGAGAATGGTCCGAAAAAGAGAAAATATCCAGTGAGCGGCAGTTCTGTGGGCGCAAATGCCTTGTTGATGCTAGAGGTCAGAGGAGAATGGCCAGACTGGTTCGAGCTGATAGAAAGGCAACTGTAACTCAAATAACCACTCGTTACAACAGAGGTATGCAGAAGAGCATCTCTGAACGCACAACACGTCGAACCTTGAGGCGGATGGGCTACAGCAGCAGAAGACCACACCGGGTGCCACTCCTGTCAGCTAAGAACAGGAAACTGAGGCTACAATTCGCACAGGCTCACCAAAATTGGACAATCGAAGATTGGAAAAACGTTGCCTGGTCTGATGAGTCTCGATTTCTGCTGCGACATTCGGATGGTAGGGTCAGAATTTGGCGTCAACAACATGAAAGCATGGATCCATCCTGCCTTGTATCAACGGTTCAGGCTGGTGGTGGTGGTGTAATGGTGTGGGGGATATTTTCCTGGCACACTTTGGGCTTATTAGTACCAATTGAGCATCGTGTCAAAGCCACAGACTACCTGAGTATTGTTGCTGACCATGTCCATCCCTTTATGACCACAGTGTACCCATCTTCTGATGGCTACTTCCAGCAGGATAACGCGCCATGTCATAAAGCGCGAATCATCTCAGACTGGTTTCTTGAACATGACAATGAGTTCACTGTACTCAAATGGCCTCCACAGTCACCAGATCTCAATCCAATAGAGCACCTTTGGGATGTGGTGGAACGGGAGATTCGCATCATGGATGTGCAGCCGACAAATCTGCAGCAACTGCGTGATGCTATCATGTCAATATGGACCAAACTCTCTGAGGAATGTTTCCAGTACCTTGTTGAATCTGTGCCACGAAGGATTAAGGCAGTTCTGAAGGCAAAAGGGGGTCCAACCCGGTACTAGCAAGGTGTACCTAATAAAGTGGCCGGTGAGTGTATATCAGGGGTCGCGTTAACCGAATATTTTCCGTCATTTACCGTTTTTTTTCAAACGGTGACGGAAAAATCTGAGGGCCGTCCGTCATTTTGACAGATTGCATTTCACACCTCTGACCACGTGGTGGCGATGAGCATATTAATTGGTTCTTGTATAAGAAGAGAAGTAGAAAAGAAGAAAGAAACAACAAACCCACTTGAAAGTGTCGCAACCATAGACATATATACATAGACGCCTCATAGACTGACGCTGCCCGTTAGAGCTGACGTAGCAGCGTGGCCGCCATCTTGTATGGGTCCCCAGTGCGCCCCCAGTGCATTCATTTCTATGGAGGAAGGTGTATACCCAACTACAATAATAAGCATAACTCCCCGAATTTTTACCGGATTGTCACACGGTTTGGTTTGTTACAAATGGCAGAGATTTATTTATGATACAGGACGAATTAAATTTTTTTTTATTTTTTTTTAAATAATAAGAATTATTGTTCAATCTTACTTGTTAAAGGTAATCCCACGTGATCTGGTGTCAATACTGCGCCGTAAGCTGCACAAAATGCTGGCATAGCTTGCTCTCCCATTGACTCCTATGCTAGACTAGAGTGAGGAGTCCCAACCAATATGGCGGCGACGCTGGGTTACGTTCCAACACGTCATGAGGTGTCTATGTATATATGTCTATGGTCGCAACTATCGACGGTGCCAAGAAGGTCAACAATCGCGCAGCACCCCCCCCCCCCCCCCCCCCCCGCCAACAATCGCGCTGCATATGCGCTGCACAAATATATATATACATATATATATATATATATATATATATATACACTCACCGGCCACTTTATTAGGTACACCTGTCCAACTGCTTGTTAACGCAAATTTCTAATCAGCCAATCACATGGCAGCAACTCAATGCATTTAGGCATGTAGACATGGTCAGGACGATCTGCTGCAGTTCAAACCGAGCATCAGAATGGGGAAGAAAGGTGATTTAAGTGACTTTGAACGTGGCATGGTTGTTGGTGCCAGACGGGCTGGTCTGAGTATTTCAGAGACTGCTGATCTACTGGGATTTTCACGCACAACCATCTCTAGGGTTTACAGAGAATGGTCCGAAAAAGAGAAAATATCCAGTGAGCGGCAGTTCTGTGGGCGCAAATGCCTTGTTGATGCTAGAGGTCAGAGGAGAATGGCCAGACTGGTTCGAGCTGATAGAAAGGCAAGTGTAACTCAAATAACCACTTGTTACAACAGAGGTATGCAGAAGAGCATCTCTGAACGCACAACACGTCGAACCTTGAGGCGGATGAGCTACAGCAGCAGAAGACCACACCGGGTGCCACTCCTGTCAGCTAAGAACAGGAAACTGAGGCTACAATTCGCACAGGCTCACCAAAATTGGACAATCGAAGATTGGAAAAACGTTGCCTGGTCTGATGAGTCTCGATTTCTGCTGCGACATTCGGATGGTAGGGTCAGAATTTGGCGTCAACAACATGAAAGCATGGATCCATCCTGCCTTGTATCAACGGTTCAGGCTGGTGGTGGTGGTGTAATGGTGTGGGGGATATTTTCCTGGCACACTTTGGGCTTATTAGTACCAATTGAGCATCGTGTCAAAGCCACAGACTACCTGAGTATTGTTGCTGACCATGTCCATCCCTTTATGACCACAGTGTACCCATCTTCTGATGGCTACTTCCAGCAGGATAACGCGCCATGTCATAAAGCGCGAATCATCTCAGACTGGTTTCTTGAACATGACAATGAGTTCACTGTACTCAAATGGCCTCCACAGTCACCAGATCTCAATCCAATAGAGCACCTTTGGGATGTGGTGGAACGGGAGATTCGCATCATGGATGTGCAGCCGACAAATCTGCAGCAACTGCGTGATGCTATCATGTCAATATGGACCAAACTCTCTGAGGAATGTTTCCAGTACCTTGTTGAATCTGTGCCATGAAGGATTAAGGCAGTTCTGAAGGCAAAAGGGGGTCCAACCCGGTACTAGCAAGGTGTACCTAATAAAGTGGCCGGTGAGTGTATATTAGGGTGCATCAGTTGCCCCCTAAAATAAAAATACTTGTCTGATCTTAATGCAGTTTCACACTGATGTTCCTTTTCAACTAGAAAGAGACCCTGTGAAATTTAAAAAAGATCGAACAATCTCTAGGGGTGGCAACATCGTTGTACAATTTGTGCATCTGTATTATACAGAAAATGGGAAGAAAATGGGAAAATCAAGTAGACTGATGACAATACATACAATCTTTTCTTTATTAGCAGGCTTGGAACCTATAGGCTGCAGAGGAACACCTGCTCTGCCATATATCTCCTCAATCTGTGGATACAGCATCTTTGCTATTTGATAGTGAGATTGGCTTCCACTCTCTGTAGTTGATGATGAAAGATATTTCATTGCACGCAGGATCATCCTTAAAGTGGTTAATTTAGTTCTGGGAAGATGCAAGTCATCTGCAGACACTGCAGGTCCTAGACCATACAGTTGTGATGAAGCTCTTGTTTTAGAAGCCATTACCTTCAGACTGCAGAGCTCATGACATGCACCAGTTGGATCTTGTTGAGATTGAGAGTCCTACAACCTCTGAACTGCTCCAAGCCTTTGCTTGGGAGACTCTTACTAACTCACTTAGGACCTCTCTTTCCCTGTCTCTGAGGACTCAACTCACGCAGCACAGTTTGATCTCTCAGCATACTAAGATGTGTATTAGTATATTAGGCAATTTGATGTCAGCCAGCTTTCTAAATCTCTGCCAGCTGAGTGGTTATCATCAGTTGACACTTGATACTGTTTAATTTTTGGTTATAGTATTTTTCAGAAACACAGTGGTGAATAATATTACAGTTGATATTTTAGTGATACTGAATTACTGATGTTTCAAGCCCAACTTTTGCGAAAAAAGCACATTTTTGGTCTGTTTCGGCCAATTTCTCAGCCAATTGCAATTTTGTTTTATAGATAACTAGTTTTGCAGATAGCTGAGTACATTGTCTATTAAAACATACCCATGACAGCTCTTTAGCCCTAAAATTGTCATGATTATTGGCAGTATGGGAAACGCTGGCGCTATTTTCAATTCATTAATATGGTAAAACTTCAGGCTGATGTTGCCACCCCTAAATATTAATATATGGCAAAAATATTTAACAGGGCACATTTTTGTATGAAAAGGAACACTTGACTAAAACTGCATTCAATTCTGAGAAAGTTGGGGCAACTGATGCACCCTAATATATATATATATATATATATATATATATATATATATATATATATAACAAGAGCTACCTTTGACTAAATTTTAAATTTAAGTCCCAGACAGTCCCGCGGGAAGTAGGGGTGCTGGGGGTGCTGCAGCACCCCCTGCTGGTGGCGCTGCTGCACCCCAAAAATGTATTTACCCAAAAATAAATACATGAAATAAAGTGAAAAAAAAGAAAATGCTAAAAGTTAACTGGAAACACTAATAACTATAAATTGTCGCGGTCTGGCTTAATATTCATTATACAATTTTGTCATGCTAGTCACATGACCATACGTAGTGTCAAGTGTCACGTACGGTCACGTATCATCACTGTAAGTGACAACACGTATCGTCACTGTAAGTGACAATACGTGACCATACGTGACACTTGACACTACAAGTTGTAGTCCAGCTAACTGACCACCGTTAAAAAATGACGCAAAAAAGGATTTCAGACTTTTTTGGGAAGCCTCAACAAAATAAAAAGAGATGCATCAGAGAGTTGGAAGAGGCAGACTCGCAGCCCAGTCTGATCACCCCTGAAACGACCAAAACAGCACTCCCAGACTGTGATGACCGGGACCGGCAGTGTGTTGACAGGAGCTGTGTGCCTTTAATTCAAACTACGCGCTTGTATATATTTTTTTATCAATGTAGCGAGTTGCGAGTTAAGTGCAGCGCAGACTGAGCATTTTTTTTCTCAGCACCCCCTGCTGAGAATATGTTCCCGCGGCTATGGTCCCAGATCATCCTTATGAAAAAGAACGGGTTAAATGTAAATCCGCTTTGAAAAAAAGATGTCTGTTCAAGGCAGTGCACACTTTTGTTAAGTTATTTGAGTTTGATTTATTTATTTGAGTTTGTCAAGCACTTTAAACATCACAATTGAGGTTATTGTGATTTCTTGTTTGTACAGTGATTTAAATTTTAAAAAAAACATTTATCTGCACCTTTATTCCTGTTTACAATAATTTACATAATGTGTTAAGAAATTACCAATGTGTATGGAACTGACAAAACGCTTCAAATGTATTATTGCGGAGACAAAAGGCGCAGTGAACATTTTTGGGTGCACCTAAATTATGTGCTGGTGCACCTAAATGAAAAAGTTAGGCGCACCAGTGCAACCAATGTAAAAAGTTAGTCTGGAGCCCTGAAGTGGCCATGGGGGTTGGGTTGGGTTGCTGGGTGCCAGGACTGTCGAGTGTTTTTCATCCCACCGTTTAAGTACACTGCGCTGTAGTTCCAGGGACTCATTCAGACACTCACATAGCCTTTAAACCTCCGACTGCAGATCCTGAACTTGTTCTTCGAGGCCCGCAGTAGTTCGGTGGGGGACAGTGTACCCAGCCAGACTTGTAAAGTCCATGTGAGAGTCAGAGTCAGAGCCGTCAGCTTGTGCCTTTGGGTGAGTTGCCATTGGCTACGCTTTTAAGTCAAATACGCACTGCGAAATCAGCTCTAACGCTGTTTAGGAGCAAGAGTAAAATAACTGTTCGCTTTAAGGCGAAATAACAAAAGCTCTAGTAGAACACACTTAGCACTGTATATGAATAACACGTGTAGCAAACACATTAAATACTAAAAAGGTATGGCAATATGAGAAAAATCACTGCAGTAAGGCACAATACAGGCAACTCAAAACTTCAAATACATTTAAATATACATATTACACATACATTTTTTTCATATTGTCACACAGTTCTGAGATACTCACAAAGTCCAAGCCCAAGCGAATAAAGTCAGTTCAGACGGTGAAAATAGTCCACAATCCACGGGGGAAAGAGAGGGGTGGGGGGGGGGGGGGTGGCTTGAACACGCTTGATCCAACAGAAGAATACTTGCATTAATGATCCTCTTTAATCCACCGAGTGTGGTAACAGTCAGCAAACAGCTCCAATGCACTCGGCAGGCAGGGAGGTCACGTGAAGTCCACACACGTCCCGCGCCGCGGACACGACGCGAGATCCAATACACACGACTGCAGTCACGATAGCTTTAGCAGAAGTTAGCTTTCAACGGGGCACACTTGCGTCGAAGAGAACGGTGAAACACACACTCACGCGGACTCCCACGGTGGAGAAAAGCACCAAGCAGCCCGGCCTGGTCCGCTGTCCTTCTTCGCGTGCCCAAGCGAGGTCCAGAGAATGACGTTTGGGCGCCAGTTCTAACGTGGGGTTGGCGGGAAGCTTAGCCACGGTAGCTCAGCTCCAGCATGAAATAAAGCGGCAGGCAAGAGACGAAGTGGAGGGATTTCCGGATTTTGTGCGTTTATTGCAGAGTTTACCACTGGCCACTAGGGGGTAGTAAATTACAGGAAGCTGACCAGCTCAGTTAGGAGTCAGCCATTTCGTTGTTGCCAGCATGACATGCGTAGCCTGGTCACCAGCCTCTCGTACTACATTTCATTTGTACAGAGAGTCTGGCCACTCACCATTGACAATTGTTAACTAACTGAAGGCGGGTGCTCTGTTGAAGTTTACAACTATTGGATCTGCCCAGTGCCACTCCGAATCTGCCATAACCAATCGCTAACGTTTGGTCGTGACGTATTTCATGCGCCAGAAACCACGTTGCGCGCAGTATACAAACGGCAGATGCAGTGAGCATTAGCATTAGCCTCCGCCCGCCTCCGTACTTACGCTCAATAACTGAAATTCGCGCACGACCTCTACGTCACTGTTCTCAGGCCGCGCCTCCTGTTCGCTGATTGGACCGGTAAAACTTTACCGGGAGAAAGCCCGCGAATATGCCGAAAACCCAGACCTAGTACTGAAGGGAAATGAAAATTGAGCGGAAGTACGTCGGAGGGCGGAGCCAGGCTATGACATGCGTTCCTGTTACAGAGAATGATAATCAAGCTGTGAGCTTTATTCATGTAAGTCCATTATATTTCTCTACAATAACAATAACTATTGTTATTGTTAAGGTCGATTAAGTTCCTGATGATATGTTAGATATATGTTATGTTATTATTTTAGACATGCACCTGTAAGAATTGCTGGGTTTAGCTCATGTTGTTATTTTGTGTATTGCTGCAGGACTTCTTCATCTTTGTCATTAAACCAGTAAACTGACATCGAGGAGTGCATTTCTTCATTTATTCACAGATACGGACCATACAAGCCAGGGGGGTGTACTACGAACCTCGATTAGTGGGTTAGCGAGGTATGTTGCGCTCAAAGCCTGGGTTAGCTCATAGACATATATACATAGACGCCTCATGACGTGCTGGAACGTAACCCAGCGTCGCCGCCATATTGATGGGGTCTCCTCACTCTAGTCTAGCATAGGAGTCAACGGGAGAGCAAGCTATGCCAGTATTTTGTGCAGCTTACGGCGCAGTATTGACACCAGATCGCGTGGGATTACCTTTCACAAGTAAGATTGAACAATAATTCTTATTATTAAAAATAAAAATAAAAAAATTAATTCGTCCTGTATCATAAATAAATCTCTGCCATTTGTAACAAACCAAACCGTGTGAAAATCCGGTAAAAATTCGGGGAGTTATGCTTATTATTGTAGTTGGGGATACACCTTCCTCCATAGAAATGAATGCACTGGGGGCGCACTGGGGACCCATCCAAGATGGCGGCCGCGCTGCTACGTCAGCTCTAACGGGCAGCGTCAGTCTATGAGGCGTCTATGTATATATGCAGAGCCCGTCTACGGAGAGCCTGTCCACTCCCTATTAAGTCCCATTGTACCGAATTTTGGTTGCAGTTCCACCAGAGCTCCACTGGGGGCGATCGCCCGTGAGTGCAGAATGAATGGGAGCAGATGGAGCTAGACGGCTAAATGTGTCTCTTTCACCTGATTCTCATTGAGAAATCTCCGATTTGATTGTAGTTCTTACAAGTTCAACATGGGTTATAGATCGAAAGTTGAATGAACGAGTACTTATGTCCTTTCGATTTCTTACAGGACGAGTTGTTGTTGCCCATAACACGCTAGCATTCTGCTAATGAACGCTGATTGGTCAGTGAAGGACTGATTACGACCAGAGATCTGCTTGATGGCATCTTGGCATCCGAAGCGGGACCACAATGTTAAGGTGGACCTTTTCGCCCAAGTTATTTTTTTTTAACACAGCAACTTTTTTTGGTTGCTGGCACTTTTATCTGCGTATCGTTATGTATGTACTGCTGTGTTATCAATGCCTGGAGGGAAAGGGAGAGGCTTGCCGTAAAGCAGTATCTCTGGTCATAAGATGTGTATGACGTCATTGACATTTTAAAATACTTTTTTAAAACAAATAAGTGACTCTAAAAAATCCAACACCCAGCAATGTGTAATTTCTTTGCATCCCCTTTCGAAAGCAACATTCAAATTACTAGACAAAAAATGATATCCTGAGAAAAGTGGAGTTTGAGGGGTATAGCTCTAGCCTGGTCACCAGCCTCTCGTACTACATTTCATTTGTACAGAGAGTCTGGCCACTCACCATTGACAATTGTTAACTAACTGAAGGCGGGTGCTCTGTTGAAGTTTAAAACTATTGGATCTGCCCAGTGCCACTCCGAATCTGCCATAACCAATCGCTAACGTTTGGTCGTGACGTATTTCATGCGCCAGAAACCACGTTGCGCGCAGTATACAAACGGCAGATGCAGTGAGCATTAGCATTAGCCTCCGCCCGCCTCCGTACTTACGCTCAATAACTGAAATTCGCGCACGACCTCTACGTCACTGTTCTCAGGCCGCGCCTCCTGTTCGCTGATTGGACAGGTAAAACTTTACCGGGAGAAAACCCGCGAATATGCCGAAAACCCAGACGGAGTACTGAAGGGAAATGAAAATTGAGCGGAAGTACGTCGGAGGGCGGAGCCAGGCTAGTATAGCTCCATAGACCCGCCATTCATTCTGCACTCGTCCTGTGAGCGCCCTCACATGGAACCAGAGGGGAACTGCAACAGTTCAGAACCCGGAAGTAAACCGAGAGTGGAACTTCTCTCCTTATTAGACATTCTCTGATATATGTCTATGGGTTAGCTGTCCTACGAAAGTCGCGCTCTTTTAGCGTCGCTATATCACCATGGTAACTTATGCTGGCAACCAAACCTGGTCGGGAGGAGGTTTTCAGCTATGCTACCCATACATCAGAAGACTTTGAAAAGATTTGGAAAAGACTCTTGGAAAACTATCAGCTCACACCTGCTCACATCTAAAGACAAGTGTTTAGAGTTTTTAGTCACAGCCGAGTCTCAGACTGAGATTTTACAAAGACTGTGAATCTTGCAGGGTCACTATTTACAAGACTACAACTAGATTATGTTATTCTTTTTTCCCACCATGCAATTTTTTCCCATCATGCCCTTGGTAGAAACTAGGGATGGGCATTTTAAGAAATGTCCTTGATCGATCATCGCTAGAATTATCGATCAGTTATCGATTAATCGTTATTTTTCTATAGGCTGTATTAAAATTCCTGTTGAAAATACAAAATGCAGCATTTTTTTATCAATAAAATCTTTATTCCAACAATAATGTATGGGCCAACAATAATACAAGACAGTTAACTTGAAGACCTACAACTGTTAAAAATAATAAATACAGGCATTATAGGTTGTAGGCCTATGCGGCGCTCGTAAAAGCCGAACAATGCGCCTACAGGTGCTCTTAAAGGTTTGGAAACGATTCAACAAGACTAAATCTGTATTCCAATTACAATAAGTAGCCTACTTATCGGCCAACAATAATCAAACAAGGCAGTAAAAGTGGGCATTAAACTGTATAACTGTTTTGAAAAAAAGGGGGAAAAAGGCCGACGTATGCCTATACAATATGCAGCCGGCGCTCGGGAAAAGGCTCGTGACAAACAGATGAGCCACACATTTAGAAACAATTGCATGAGCTATCTAAAAGAAATACCTTTCAGATATGAGGCTGAACGTTTTGCTAAAATGTCACAGTTATGGAAATATTGAAAATGTTGGAGCAGCTGGCTTGACCACGCGAAACCGAGAGACGTCTGTCTTGTACGGTGGCCTGGAAGTGCAAAACCACATTAACATTAACCGAACCACATTAACATTAACCGAACCACATTAACATTGACCGAACCACATTAACATTAACCGAACCACATTAACATTAACCGAACCACATTAAAATGGTAAATGGTAAATGACCGATCGCGTACTGCTGTCAAGACTACGGTGGCCTGGAAGTGCAAAACCACATTAACATTAACCGAACCACATTAACATTAACAAATTGTACGGAAAGGGTAGGTACAAAAGACGGTCTACGGTCTGGGCGGCCAATGACGTTCACGAGATGTAAACCAATAGCAGGCTGGAAAAAAAAATGGCTAGAGGAAGTGGGGTCTTTTAGACGCAAGTAGTGGCCATAGGTAAGGCGCTTTTTTCGTTGTGTGTGAACTTTTGGCCATCAGTGAAACATGTTCTGCTCCTACTGCGGTACCCCATTAAGCCGTGGCCGTTTCTGCCACAAATGTGGCAAAAGCCTAATGTTTCTGCCTGACGGCGGTGGATTGGCGTCAACTTCAGGTGCAGATGGTGGCGAAATAACGTCTTCAGCAAATGGTAAGTACTTTCTTAAAATATTTAGCTACAACTAGCTTGCTAGCGAGTCCAAGTGACGGACAGTTCTTTTCTCACTCTCGGAGCCATTCGGAAAGTCTGACTGAATGTAGCAGCTAGCTGGAAACAGAGTATGATTAAAAAAGCAACTTTAGGCTAGAAGTAGTAGCTGTAAAACGGTTGTATTGATCGTTAGTGCCCATATCTACTGTTTATTTAACACTGAGCGAGTACCTATTAACACTTAACGTGTATCTATTAAGAACATATGTTAATCCCTGATCCTGTTAATTACAGCTAGCACTAGCTGTGCAACATACAGGGAATTCATGAACTATAAAGCTATTAAGACACAAGAAAGAACTGAACGAAGTGACACAAAAAGACATGCCTTGCCACAAGCAAAGAAAATAATTCAGGTAAAGACATTGACCTTTATGCATGAAAACACAACAACATAGGTAACCTTGTTAAACATCTCATTATAGAAATGATTGACTATATCTACTAGCGTTATGTCATGTCAATAGTAGTTCAATCTACAGTATATTGGAACTTAAACAGAAATAATAATTCTGTCAAGCTGCAATCATCAATCTGTACATCTTGTGTGCGTATACACACTGTTGGCATATACGTAAGAGAGATGGAGGAAATTAAGGTCTCCAGTAGCTGTAAGTATCATACACATAGTCATAGTCACATAGACATGACATTGGGGCGGCAGTGGCGCAGGAGGTAGAGCGGGTTGCATAGTAATCGGAAGGTTGCTAGTTCGATTCCCGGCTCCTCCTAGCTAAGTGCCGAGGTGTCCCTGAGCAAGACACCTCACCCTAACTGCTCCTGGCGAGCCGGCTGTCGCCTTGCATGGCTGACCCGCCGTCGGAGTATGAATGTGTGTATGAATGGGTGAATGTGAGGCAATAGTTGTAAAGCGCTTTGGAGAGGTCATACCTCTGAGAAATGCACTATATAAATGCAGTCCATTTACATATACAAGATGCTTGAAGAATATCTTGTGCAGGCCTATTAATATTACTATTTTTCAAATTTTCTTAGATTAACATTGGATTGATGCAGCGCATTGGAGTCAACCTCAAACCTGTAAGAGGGAAAACGCTCCCATTATCGACCATGCCAGAGGTAGCAGCAGCTGACCTTCTAAAACAGGCTGTCCAGAAATTGAAAACATTTAACAAAGACATGGATGATGGACCCTACCATCTTCTGTTTCCCGATGGCTCAGAGGTGGTTTTTGTCCCTGGGACGGAAAAGCCATTCTTGTTATCGGAATATAAAAAGGAAATTGGCAAGCCATATGCCCGCATTACACTTTTTGTATGCCCGTATGAACATTTCAAAGAAGGTTTGTGGATCTGGTAATATTTATGTATTATTCATTTTCACTTCAATTTCACATTCAATTTCACATCGTCATTGTTGTGATTTGTATAATCATAATGTTAGTCCTTATCATAATAGTGTGTTTTGATCCTTCTTGAATGTAGCTTATGATGATCCTGATTCAGACTCCGATTCCGAAGTCATTGTGAGAACCAGGAGGTCTGTGGAATTCAGTGAGGCTGACACCGTGGTAAGATAATATGAAACTGGCGCATCCCTCAGTTTACATACCCATGTTTTACATTATCGGTTGTATTTGTACTAACTACAATGTTGTGAAACATGTAGTTGTTGTATTTAATTGTATTCAGCTTTTTGAACCTGTGAATGGAAGTACACCCAAACACCAATCGAGCAAGAAGTGTAAGTTCTAATTTCCCACTTTCAGTTATTTTATCTGTAAGAAGGCGATGTTATCAGATGTCATAATTGGAATAGCCTCAGGAAATGTACTGTGATTTTTATTGCCTGTTATGTACTCTTCTCTTCCTCTGAATTTCAACATCTCAGAAAGCCAGTGGAACATTCATCTGCAAACAACACTGGGCAGGTATTGAAGCACATGCCGCTTACATTTCTTTTTAAGTCCTTTGTTCAGGGTTCATATTCAGTGTTGGAATTTTAAAACAGGGATGTATAGGAAGTTCGAAGCCTGCTTGTTGTTTGACAATGAAATATCCTGTCACATTCCTTTTCAGATAGTCATATCGGATTCTGAGGAATGTCCGAATTCACCTAAACCAGACATGTCAAAGTACTACAGGTATACATATTAATGTAGAATTATATTACCAATTAATGCAGAAAACCAAATGATCTATATACTTCTACTACTGTTTTGACCGCAAGTACAGTTTTTGCTAAGGATAGAAAGGTCTTTGTCTGGCTCAACTTTACAGCACATACACAAGTGTTTTTGCACCACGAAACGAGGAGGAAGAGGATGACATGCCTGCTCCTGTTCCTATGAATGTAGCGAGCAATACAATGTAAGTTTATTATGAGTTTTTAGATTGGATTTCCAACATGATTATTATTTGACATTTCATAGCCATGTCCTACTCAACCCAACTCATGTTTTAGCTACATAAATCAAGTTACATGTCGGCCATTCACTTAGAGCCTGTTTACACTTTTAACTAGAATGTGTCTTGGGCTATCCGATCACAAGTGGCTCGTTCTATAGGTGTAAAACAATCACCAAGATGCATTGTAATCTGATCAGTAAAACCACCTCTGGAGGCAGTTTGAGACGCATGTATACAGTTCTGTAGTATAACACACAATGCGTTTTGATGCGTCTTCTTTGGTGACACAATAGACAATGCAGGATGTAAAGCTAGACATAGAATGTAGTGTGTTGGCAATTTTTCTGGTGCATGAATTTATAAAGTCAAGATCCTTTATCAGCCGTCATTCTTCTTGTAAACAGGCTCTTGGTCAATTAAGTCCACTTCTATGAGAAGTTGGTTTACAGGCAGTCTGTATATTGATGAGTGGACAAAGATTAATTTACTACATGTCAAAGTACCCTTTCACTGCACATCACAGAAAGATATTTTATTATGCTTGCCGTTTTTACCAACTCAAGACCCTTTTGTGTAACTGTAGGAAGGACTCTGGCATTACAGTACCGGATATCATCTATGATCTTTCTCAAAGTATTGATCATGGAAGAGTAAGCAGGTTTAATGTTTGCCGATCAGATGTGTGGGATGGAGCTCTCCGGGGTTTCAAACGTAGCACATTTTCAGAAAAATGTGACCTGCTGGTCAGATTTACTGATGATGCCGGGGTGTCTGAAGAGGCCGTGGATACAGGTGGCCCAAAAAGAGAATTTCTAACTCTCCTAATGAGTCACCTGAAGCATCGCCCGATTTTCAGTGCACCAGAAGGGCATCGTTTACATTAGTTATAATGCAAAAGGTATGCATGGTTGTGTACTTACAGTATACTCTTATATAATTTATATGCCCTTTTACTTTTAAAGATGAACTATGTAACTATTTCAGTTTTATTTTAACTATCAGCCTAAGAGTCTCTGTGGTTGTTCTATAACACTTTATGGGTCGATTGCTGAGTGTGTCGACCCCTCCTAGTGCATCTGAGTGGAGATAGCAGAAATGCAAGTGTCTGCCATCTACCGGAAAATAAGAAGGATTTATAACATTCATCATGGAACAGCCTACGAAAAAGAGAGTGAGAGACCCATTGTCCCCATGCACATAAATTGTTATAGAACCACCACAGACACTCTGAATCTGCTAAGTAAATACAGCTGAAATAGTTACATAGTTCCTCTTTAAATAGCTTTGGTCACCGACCAGTAGAATTTATGCATAGTTGTCTTAAAGGACAAGTCCGGTCCAAAATTACCTGTTGGTCCTTACTTTCAGTTTCAGTTTTCTATCCCCCATTGAGTCTGCTCGAGCTGCCTATCCATAACTTGGCTTGCTGTCCAAAATGCTCTCATTGTTTTTCCTATGGGCTGGAAGTGATGACCTTTAACAACAGGACTATGGGGCTATCCGTATTTGTCCTTTATAGGGATACTTTACCGATCTGAATTAAGCTTTGAATAATTAGATACCTTGTCATATTTTTGACTGGCTGTGGTATCTGCCTGGAATTCTCCTCTGGGAGTGAAATTTAGGGTTAGTTTAGTAGGGTTAGGTTAGTAGGGTTAATTTCTGTATTTCTTTTCTAAATTGGTGAAGTATTCCTTAAAATGACCGCCATTCTTCTTTGAATGTAACGTGCTGTGTTTAAGTTTTGAAAATGAATGATTTGAATGAATGATTTTCATTCGCAGCTGTCTGGGAGGACGAGGTACTTCTTGCAGGGGAAGATGATTGCAGTTTCAGTCGTACATGGCGGTCCAGGCCCTCATTTCCTGTCAGAGGATTTAGTGGCATTTCCTTGCTGGCCAGCCCACTTTCAAAGCCACCAATTGATTTAATAACTGATGAAGACATAGGGCAAGCATTGCGACAGGTAGGAAAAGCGTAAAGGCCCTGCAGTACTCAGTGTGATCCAACCAAGGCGTTAAAATAAAAGTTTTGGATGCACAACACTCATGCTTCGTCACTGTGCAGTTAGATTTTGCCTCTTCACACTGAGGTGTTCCAACCTTGCCAGACCCTGAAAGCTACATGTAGGGCATGATTTATTCATGAGGCACATGTAGTATATCATCCATAATGTGATTTAACCACAAATGGGATCAAAAGAGATTGAAGAGATATTGTAGAAATGGTGTGTTTACTACATCTTTCTTGGTCTTTCTGTCTTTTAGATTGAGAGTGCTGCTTCCTTGGAAGATCTGCAAGACTGTACTCTTCAACACAACTCGATGTTGCAGACTGCAGGATGCTTTAGATGTGTGAAGTCCCTTGAGGACAAGATGACCATTGTGTCCGACTTCCTGAGATGGTTCATCATTGACCCGTAACATATCTTGTGATTGACAGGTACTAAATGTCTTTGGCAGCCAATGGAAATGTTTTGAGCTTGTTTGTTGGAAGTTTGCATGCAGCTACAAGTATGTCTGTCTGTCTGTCATGTGTCTCTTCAGGTTTAAAGAAGGACTGTCCCGCACTTGGATTGTACAACGCACTGCAGCTGTACCCCAGCACTGCTGTCCCCTGTCCTGTGCCATGTAGAAAAGCACGTCACTGCGGAGGGTGCTGGAGAATCTCTTTTCGGCCAGACTTGAGTCCATCTGGGAGCAATAGCAGGGCCAAAGAGGGAAGGACCCTGGGATTTTGGGCTGATTACCTCCTTGATTGTCAAGGTTTGCAAAAAGAAAGCGCAAAAATAACACTATTTGTAACATACTTAATAATGATTTAGCTTTGGAACACCAGGAGTTTTGGGTACAATTCTATTCATTTATAGAAGGCCAGACTGCTGTATCAGGTTGAAGAAGTGCTCATGTTTGCCACTGGACTGAATTCTCTCCCCCCATCTGGGCTGATCCCACAGCCAAAACTGGAATTCATTGAAGATTCACCCTATCCAATGGCCAATACGTGTGCTAACACAATGAAATTGCCACAGTTGGATAATTTTGAACTCTTTAGGGTCCAATATGGATTTTGGGATTCAGAACGCTCCTGGTTTCGGCTGGCTACTAAAACCAATCTGTGTTGTATTTGCTGTACACCCATTTACCTACACAAAATGATTCGTTCAGGACCAGTAAACCATGTTCTTTTTACTGTCAACTTCTAATGTTGAGTGTTGAAATCAATTGCTGTTTTGCTTTTACTTTTTAGACTTGTTTTTTCAGCCATTGACTGACTACTCAGTTCTCTATCTGTCAACCATTCCAATTCTTACCTGGCATACCCGGGAAGCACCTGTATTAGGAGATTCTGTTATGACTCATTTTTGTTCAGGAGCAATAAACCATTTTATCTTTAATGTTAAAATGTCTAATCTTGGTGAATGTCTTTAAATGAAATGAAGGACATATAGCATAATAAGATAAATGGTTTTAGAAACATCTGTTTAATTGTTTCATATTAACAAGCACAATTACAGCTGTCCAATTTCTTGAGCTGTAGATATAGTTCTGATGCAGACTCCCAGTTCCCTGGCTGCTGTAATTGGAAGTGCTCCATTACATAGTCCCAAGTACTCTTGAATGTTTACATCACCACATGGAGTCAGAGCTGGATTTGCTTCTGGGAAAACATCCAGTTCATTCATGTCAACCCCAAAGCCGCAGTCCTCTGGAGCCAAACTAAATGAAATGTGTATTTAAAATCCACATACATTTGACATAAAATGCAATTCAGAATTATAGGGAAGTGAGCCACCATCCAAATTACCTGTGTAGTAGATGAAACAGCTCATTGGGCACTCCTCCAGGACAAGAAGCCCGTTCGAGAGGGGCGAATCCTGTGAGTGTTCCATAGTTCCACACATTCATCAAGGTCCCTCTGGATAACCTCATTAAAGCAATACCTGAGGACACATTGGTCTTCGTGACTACCACTGAAGTGCCCCCGAGTCTCTCAGGTCTGGCAAACAACTCCATCCAGAATGAGATCTTGCCAGCCAGGCTACAACCACAGCCAGCCGGGCTTCAACCACGGCCAAACCGCCGGCTTCTACCACAGCAGCCGGCTTCAACCACAGCCAGCGGGCTTCAACCACAGCCAGCCGGGCTTCAACCACAGCCAGCCGGCTTCAACCACAGCCAGCCGGCTTCGAATCCCAGCCAGCCGGCTTCAACCACAGGCCAGCCGGGCTTCAACACGGCCAACCGGGCTTCAACCATGGCCAACCGGGCTTCAACCACAGCCAACTGGGCTTCAACCACGGCCAACCCGCTTCAACCCACCAGCCGCTAGCAACCATGGCCAGGCTGGGCTTCAAACCACAGCCAGCCGGCTTCAACCACGCCAGCCGGCTTCTACCACAGCTAGCCAGCTACATCCTCACCTAACTGGGCGACATCATAAGCCAACCAGGCTTCAACCACGGCCAACCGGGCTTCAACCACGGCCAGCCAGGCTACAACCATGGCCAGCTGGGCTTCAACCACAGCTAGCCAGGCTACATCCTCACCTAACTGGGCTACATCAAAAGCCAACCGGGCTTCAACCACGGCCAGCCAGGCTACAACCACAGCCAGCCGGGCTTCAACCACAGCCAGCCGGGCTTCAACCACAGCCAGCCGGGCTTCAACCACGGCCAACCGGGCTTCAACCACGCCAGCCGGCTTCAACCACGGCCAACCGGGCTTCAACCACAGCCAGCCGGGCTTCAACCACAGCCACCGGCTTCAACCACGCCAGCCGGCTTCAACCACGCCAGCCGGGCTTCAACCACGGCCAACCGGCTTCAACCACAGCCAGCCGGGCTTCAACCCCGGCCAGCCGGGCTTCAACCACGGCCAGCCGGGCTTCAACCACGGCCAACCGGGCTTCAACCACGGCCAACCGGGCTTCAACCACGCCAGCCGGGCTTCAACCACGGCCAACCGGCTTCAACCACGGCCAGCCGGGCTACAACCACGGCCAGTCGGCTTCAACCACAGCCAGCCGGCTTCAACCACGGGCCAGCCGGGCTTCAACCACAGCCAGCCGGTTTCAACCACGGCCAGCCGGGCAACAACCACAGCTGACTGTGCAACAACCACGGCAAAAGGTCTACACAGTGGTGACTCAGTCTGCTCTGCAGTCTGATACGCATGTTGACCCACAGCTTCCTGGTATCGATGGTAACAATCCATTAGCAAAGTGTAACATTAACTCAATAAAAACGTACGTGTGGCCAGAGGGCTAAGGGGATGTAATGGGAAACAAATCATGTAATCAGGCAATCACAAAACAAGGAAGTGGAAAGTCTTTCAAACTGTCCACTCCAGAATAATATGGGATCCCAAAGTTAACCTAAGGGTTTATTTGGTGGCTATCTTAACATAAGAAGTATTGTATCGAAAAGTGACCAAATCCAGCATCTACTAATGGAATCAAATTTAGATTTTCTCTGTCTATCTGAAACTTGGCTACATGAAAACTCACCAACTGCAGCACTAAACATACCAGGCTATCAAATGTATAGAAGAGATAGGGTGAAATCAAAGGGAGGCGGGGTTATGGTCTATCTGAAGGATTGTATCCAATGTAATGAATTACTGCTGTCAAACTGTGATTTGGATTATTGGCTTGAATATCACTCTATCACCACAAATGTCTTTTATTCTTATTTTAATGTATCGCCCACCCTCCTCAAATAATGATTTTTATGAAAAATTCCAAAACATGCTCAAGGAATGTAATTTTAAGAAAGAGGTGATAATAATGGAGATTTTAATGTAAATTGGGAAGATAGATCAATTAGAAAGAACCTCAAACAAATAACCGATGGGCTAGATCTCTCACAGCTGATTAAAGGTCCAACAAGAATAACCCAATCCACCAGAACTCAGATTGATTTAGTGTTCAGTAACAGACCGGAGAGAACCTCAAAAACGTACAACATGATAACTGGGCTATCTGACCACAATCTAACTCTTGTGATCAGAAAATTAACAAAAAAGGTTTAGCTCCTCTACTAAGGAACATGAAAGCATTAGAATCCCCAAGAACATGCAAGAGTGTTTTAAAAACACTATTCATAGTTTTAACTGGAATGATCTGTTATTTGGAAAAAACCTGAGTGAGGGCAGTCAAATATTCTCAAGTAAAATTCAGAGTATAATTGCAGAATTTCCTGTAGCATTAGGAGTAGGAATAGAGAGAACAGTCTTCCCTGGATAAATGCAGACATTTTGAAACTAATGAAAGAACGTGATCTTGCATTAAAAATGGCCATTAGAACAAAATTTTATCATGACAAATATCACTTTGCCATGTTAAGAAATAAAGTGATAACAGGTCTGAGGAAAGCTAGGGCTGATTTCTTCATTGCTATAATTAGTGAGGCACGGGGTAATCCGAAAAATATATGGACTCAGTTAAAAAAACTCATGGGACAACATCATAGCGCAGGAAGGTCAATTGAACTTGACTTGAATGGAAAGCTGACCAAGGACCCAGCTGAAGTAGCAGTAGCTCTTAATCGATACTTTGTTGATTCTGTAGCAACTATTGCAAAGGGCTTCTCGACTGATCATGCTTAATGTGTCCTCAGTAAAACACGATGGAGCCAGCCTTCAGTATTAACACTGTCTCAGAAATAAAAATCACTGGTATTATTAGATCTCTCAAACCCTCAAAAGCAAAGATTCATTTGGTATGGACTCAACGATGCTCAAAGATATCGGTTCATCATTGGCCAATCCCATCACTACAAATTGTTAATCTTTCAATATCCCAAGGGCCAAGTTTCCAAGTATTTGGAAATCTGCAATTGTCACACCAATTTTCAATGCTGGTGATCATCATTCCCGCCTGTAACTATAGGGCCGTATCAGCATCCTCCTATAATGTCTAAAGTAGCAGAGAAGTGTGTAGCTGAGCAAATCATACACCACCTGAACAACAGCTCATTCCCCTTCATCCTATGCAATTTGGCTTCAGATCCAACCACTCAACCGAGGACGGCTAATTGTATTTTCATTGAGAAAATTAAATCACTGTTGGATAAGCGTGGCGTAGTCGGTGCTGTCCTTTCTTGATCTCCGCAAAGCATTTGACACTGTGAATTACAAGGTTCTTTTATCCAAGTTATCCAATTTTAATTTTTCTGTTGAGGCACGTCAATGGGTTGAATCATACCTTTTTAACCGAACTCAAGCTGTTCGAATAAATAAACCAGCAATCTGACACCCTCTCCTTGTCCATGGTGTCCCACAGGGATCCATACTGGGTCCACTTTTATTTAGTTTGTATATCAATGACTTGCGTCTGTGTGTCCAGAGGCCCACATACAAATGTATGCTGATGATACTGTGCTGTATGTGCATGGATTGACAAAAACCGAAGTTGCTGCCAAACTCACAAATGCAATGCTGAAAATTACAGCATGGCTCAATCAGTGCTGTCTCCAACTAAATATGTCAAAGACTGTTGGTATGTTCTTCACCAAAACAATGACTCTAGTGAAAACCCAGATGTTCTTGTGTCAGGAGAAAAATTAAGAAATTGTTAAGGAATTTAAATACCTTGGCATTATTCTGGACTCCAACTTTAATTTTAGGGCACATTGAAAAACTGTCCCTGTAAAAGGTTCAAATTCAATCTTGCCAATTTCAAATTTATACGAAACTCTATGTCCAACCCAGGCAGCCATGAGTGTACATGCATTCAATGATATTCTCTCCTCATGAGCTACTGTCTGACGAGTTGGTCTCAGGCTAAACACACAACACTAAAACCACTACAGTCTTTGTATAAACAAACACTGAAAGTTCTGGACAGAAAAACCAAGGCAATTCCATCACTGTGCAATTTTAAGAAAACACAATCTAGTGAGCTGGGAAAACATTGATTAAGCACAAAAAATGCCATGTCTCCTTTTACAAAATCATACATGGCATGGCCCCTCCTCCACTTAGAGAATTTGTAATATTAGAACAAACCAACATCGGAACACAAGAGGAGTCATGAGAGGGGGACTGCATTATTCCACTTAGAAAAGTGCCTTTAGTCAGTCAGCCTTCTCTGTTGCAAGCCTCACGTGAATGGAATAACATCCCAACATGTATCAGAGACCTAAACACATATCGGGCATTTAATTCCAATCTGAAACAGTGGCTCATTGATAATATGATCTGCCAGCACTAAACTTGACCCGCCTGCTCTTGCCTCCTTGTGTCAGTGTGTCTGTGAATTTGTCCTGCGTCTTGCAACTTACTTTGTATGTTTGCTTGTTTGTATGCTTTTGTGTAGCTCGTTCCCATGGTCTCTCCTGTGCTGCTTTCATGTACTATTGTCATGTCGACTTTTTGTTTTTTATGTTGTGCATGTATCTGTCTGCTCTGGTGGGCTATTGCCTCGATGGTCTAACACATATAGATGTCTGCTCTTAAGTCCTAGTCTACCTTTTCAATTTGTGTTTGTTCTGATGCAGACTCTTGTTTGTCCTGCATGCTTTATGTATTTTAATGCCTTGATCTACTGAATACTTGTATGTGGTTATAATTGATGTTTTATCTGTTGCCTTAATCTATGTTCTCTTTTTTAAACTCTTCTTGTATTTGCTTATTTGCTTTTTAGGGAGCCTATTATTACATCTGGCCAAGGACTACAGATGGAAAACTTAGCCTTCTGGCTAAAATCTGGCATATTTACAGAAATGTTTATAATATGCACCTGTCCTTGTCAAATAAAACAAATAAATAAAAATAAAATTAGCAGCATCTCTTTACTTGTCAGCGGTATAGTCAGGCCCCTGCGAATGAAGACAAAGTGAGTCTCTCTGCGGGAGTCCCTCGAGGAAGCCCAGAAACCTCATCTCCTCTCACTCATCATAACCATGTGCCTTACCTCCATCACTGTTACGCTGACATCCTACAGGAAACGACGCAACCTTCGACTTTCCCGGCACTGCACCCCTTCCAACCTGCGCTACCCACCGCTCTCTGTCTACACGGACCTTGAAGTGCTGGGGGGACTCTGGAACTGCCAATCGGCCGTCAAGAAGGCGGACTCCATCTCCACCTACACCTCCCTCCAGACTCTACACTACCTGGCCCTCACTGAGACTTGGATCACCCTGAGAACACGGCCACCCGGCTGCCCTGTCCACCACCTACTCGTTTTCACATACCCCTACATTATCGGGACGAGGAGGGGGGATGGGACTCCTAATCTCGCCGAAGTGGTCCTACCAGGTCCTCCCCCTAGAACACTTGACCAGATCTGCATTTGAACTCCACGCTGTGGCAGTCACCCTTCCCATCAAGCTCTACATTGCAGTGATCTTTACGTTACCCCGCTCCCGTGTCTGACCATCATTTTGTTGCTTTCGCTCTTCCCTTGAAGTCCTCCACCTCCCTTCCCCCTACTCCTCATATTGTCACCTCCGTTGTAACCTGAAATCTCTTTCTCCCTCTACTCTTGCCTCATCTGTTCTCTCTTCTCTACCATCTCCTGAACAATTCTCTCTTCTGTCCACCAAGGAAGCCTCCTCGACCCTGCCATCCTCCATATTGTCCTCCTTGGACTCCCTCTGTCCCCTTACTCCAGACCAGCATGATCTTTCCCCCTCCTCCTTGGCTGTCAGAATCTCTGTGGGCTTGTAGAACAGAGCTACGGGCAGCTGAGAGAAAGTGGAAGAGATCAGACTGTTTGGACTGTCTTGCTACCTTCACCTCCTCTGAGACTTCGCCTCTACTGTGTCAGCAGCTAAATCTACCTTCTACCGCACAAAGATCAACTCCTCTGCTTTCAACCCTAGGAAACTGTTTTCCATGTTCTCTCGCCTCACCCCGGCCCCCCTCCATCCCCTTCCTCCCTCACAGCTGATGACTGTCGCCTACTTTACTAAGAAGGTGAAGGCCATCAGCTCCTCTTTCACCCTTACCACTATCCTCCCTACCACCTCTGTCCACCTCACCCCTCTCTTCCCTGAAGATGTGCACAAACTAGTTATGTCTCACCATGCCACTCCCTGCCCCTTGGCCCCCATCCCTTCCTCCCTTTTCCAAGCCGTCTCGAGCAAGATCCTGCCGTTCCTCACCACCCTCATCAACTCTTCTCTCACTTCAGGCCTTATTCCAGCATCCTTCAAGATTGCTAGAGTCAAGCCACTATTCAAGAAACCTACCTTTGACACTGGTGACATCCAGAACTACAGACCGGTTTCTCTTCTCTCATTCCTTTCTAAAACTCTGGAACGTGCCATCTCTAACCAACCGTCCTCCTCACATAACTTGCTTGATCCTCATCAGTCAGGTTTCAAGACTGCACACTCCACTGAGACAGCCCTCCTTGTGGTGACAGAGTCCCTCCGTGCCACCAGAGCCTCGTCCCTCTCATCAGTTCTCATTCTCCTCAACCTGTCTGCGGTGTTCGACACCGTGAACCACCAGATCCTCCTCGCCACCCTCGCTGAACTCGGATCGCTGACTCTGTGCTATCCAGGTTTACATCCTTACCCTGACGAACCGCACCTACCAGGTCACGTGGAATGGCTCCTTGTCCGAACCCCTGCCTCCGTTGACACCGGCGTCCCTCAAGGCTCAGTATATACACCGCTTCTGTTATACACTAGATCTTTAGGCTCTGTAATCACTTCGCATGGGTTTCTCCTATCACTGCTACGCAGACAACACTCAACTATTCCTCTCTTTCCCCCTCCTCTGACGGCCTGATTGCAACTCACATCTCAGATTGTCTGGCAGACATCAGCACCTGGACGGTCTCTGCGCACCCACCCTGAAGTTCAAATCTCAATCAAGACTGAGCCTCTCTTCTGGCCGGCGAAGGACTTCCCTCACATGGGACCTACTGGTAACGTTGAGGATGCTGTGGTGGGTCCTTCAAATCAAATGCGAGGAACCTCGGCGTCATTACTGGATGACCAACTGCGCTGCACAGGCCAACATCAGAGTTGATCACTTGCTTCCGCAAGAGACTCAAGGCCCACCTGTTCAGAGATTTTGATATTCTGCGCTTAGTATTTTCGCACTTATCTGTTGTATACTAGCAATCGGTTAACTTTGCAATTGGGTGTGCTTGAAACTCGTTCTTGTGAAATCCTTACTCTACTGATAGCGATTTACTGTTGCACTTTCTTCTAACAAATGTACTTATTGTAAGTCGCTTTGGACAAAGCGTCTGCTTAAAAGCATTAAATGCACTAATCATTTAGTGATGGTAAAGCACATTGTAAAAAGCAACAGATGCTGTTCAATTTATTGTGCAGGAGAATTAATAGGAATGTAACATTCCCTAAGTTATAGTAAAATATAAATGTATATTAAATTACCTTCACTTCCTCCATTGCAACTTTCCTACCAAGATCACTCTCACCATCTTTCCTTGTATCTACTGCAGCCCTGCCATCAATGTGATTGATTGATTGATTGATTGCTAGACCCATTAGGAACTGTAGCTCAATAGACCTTTCCATTCGACTATTGGCAGTGGATTGATGTGGAAGTTACTCCAAAATGTAATATATAAAGTTCAGTTACAATATTACTGTATGAATCTGGTAACTCATTATATATACTTATTACACTACTTTTGCTTTACTTTCACAGACATAGGCAGAAGTCCGCCTTTCTCTTACTATTGGAAGAGCATGCATATGACAGCGTTGCACCAATAAAGAATCCCTTCATATAGAAGGCTAATTAGGTCTGCAAGAGTTTGGGGCCTTGGACCTAGGAGCATAACATGTTATCTGAATTATGATGCAAACCTTAGCACTTGTTTTTTCTGATTCTGATGACAAGATATAGCTGCTCGAAGTGAAACATTCTCCCTTTTCATCCCAAAACCAAATACATTATTACCCAGCATCTGCCTATTTTTATTGTGCTATCATTTAGCCTGACTCACAATAGCTAAACCTCCAAGTCGGTCCACAGGGTGACTGGAATTATTTTTTTGATTCAAAACGGAAAACACTTACAACAAATACGGTAAAGCTTTTTGTATATAGGCTATATTTATTTTTGATAGGCTAACTATTTCATAAGTAACAGCAGGATAAGTATGTTTCACCGGACATTTTCGAGCTGCAAATGGCAAGAGCCTATCGGTCTTCTTCGCAGACGCGGATATTATACATTTTTGTCTGGTGGAGGTTGGAGGCGCTTCATTGAGCTTGAATCTTTGCCTAATTTATTATAAATATACATTTAAAAAAACTCTTGATATCGGATGGTAACAAGGTACTTGACATTAATAATATTACCAAAAATAAATAAGTAATTTGTTATATTACTAAATTACTGATAAAAGTAATATATTACTGTAACATGCTACTTTTATAGCATGTTACCCCCCAACACACTGACTATACTGTAGGCTATGACCATTTCCTAGCTCTATTGATCACAGGTAGGATGAGGGGGTGTTTCCTAGAGGGATACAGATAGCAAGCAGCTATTGACATATTGACCATACACAGGGATTCTGCAAACAGCTAAGATAGTGAGACTTGTGTCCTATTGGACTTCCCTTCAAACAAACATGCCTTATTGTCACCACTGGTGGCATGTGTCATTTACCGCTGGGGCTGTCTCCACCACTTTTTGAAGTGGCTGATTTTGTCCCATCACTTTTGAAAAGCATAATTTGTTAACAATGTTCTGAAAAATAGCTTGCACCAACAAATGTTAACATTTGTTAAGGTTTATTTGCACAATAAGTAAACATACAATGCAATGAAAATATAGATGAAACAAATGCGCATTGTCCAAAAAAAGTAACATAGGCCTAAGCTAAAAAAAATAAATCCCTCCAAGCCTACTGATTCTAAAATGACCTGAAAACGTGCTCTTTTGATGCGCCGTCATGCCATTTTTTTCCCTTGCTGTAATGATCTACTCTGACATCATAATGATCCCCCCATTACATTGCCTAAAATCACATATGTTAAAGATCGTTTAAGAAATGTTTTTTCATCTGAGCCCTTATGCCCACCACTTTTCAATACAAAGTGATGCCCTTGCATTTCAGTGCCAGTAAACATTCCAGAGAAAACCTTTAGCCTGATTAGCCAACAGTGAAAATGATCATGTATAAATAAAGGCATCGATTCAAAAAGACCAGATGGTGGAGGAAATATGAATAGGTGCAAACATCACTGAGATGAACACATTATTTACCAAGTTAAAATACTGACTGACTCAGGGGGAGCAGATGCCTCCACATCAGTCTGCTTAATGAGAGTGGCAAGCCCGCAAACAGATCATTAACGCTTTAGTACTGATTGTTCTGTGGTGGTACTACACAGTGCAGTGCATCTCCACAGTAAAGGTAAAACAACTGCCACAGGGAGAGTATTTGTTTGGGTGGTGCGTCCATTGCAAGTGTGGATAAGTTCAGAAAAGATACGTTTACGTTTTATTTTAATGAGCCCAGGAATTCCCCTTGTCTCAAAAGGTCATGCCGTTCTGAAGTAGAGCGTTATTTTGTGTCTCAAATTGTCCAAATTGTCCATCTAAGAAGTTGTAGGAATTTTCAATGTTTTAACGTTTTCAAAGTTGCAGAAATAAGTTGAAGAAAAGAAAGACCAACACAAATGCTTCTGGAAAAAAAAACTTTTGATCTGCATGGGGAATGTGTATGAGACTCCCTGGATGGGACGGTGGCGTCCTCCACATGCGCACAAACGCACACGCACACACACACACACACACACACAATTCCTTCCAATGATCCAATCATGTACATTTTCGGTGGGTTGGGAATTTGAGACCGGAGTCAAACCTGGTACTAATATTTCTGGAACCGTAAAGCTACAGCACCTCCCATTGCAGCATTTTGTTCTTCCCTCAGAATAAATTATGCATGTTAAATAGCCACATCTCTGTGTTCTAGCAGCCAAGGGATGCTGTAGGCTGCAGTTGGTTTATACCACTGATGTTGATGCATAATGCAGATAGCATTGTATAAACTGATGTGTATTGCTTGTATTTGGCTCCATTATAACAGTAGGGATTATCCTGCACAGTAGAAAGCGTTTGCTGATGATGTAGGAAGTAATCTTTAATATTTGACATTTACAGATTCCAGCAATCCTATTTGGCTTTCTAAACATTTTAACCCACATGTGAGTATATTTTGTTCCCCAAGGATCAAGTTCTGATAAGATTTTTTCAGTTGTAAGCCTCCTTCTTCCTTATCTTAATATTTGGTCCAGAATGCTGAACCAAAGCCCAACTCAGATCACATCAGGAAGAGAATGCTGAACCAGTTTATTCACAACAGGAAGATGTAGACAAAGTACAGAATGAAACAGAGTAGACAAAATATACATGAACACTAGCAGCTAGCTATGTATGTACTGTATGCTTTCTGTATAGTATATAGTTAATGTAGTTAATATAATATGTTATATTTGTATTATTATTATTCCCAAACCTCCCTACTCAACTCTTCCTTCATAATTGGCCTACATACTAGAACAATTCAAACGTTACCTTACTATCCAAACGTCTATGCTATGACTCTAATGACTTTTATACTACTTATACTTTCTAAGTATTTAAACTTTTAAACACTCACATACACACAAATGGGATTCATTTGTCTCTTCCCTTCTACAAACCATCACTACTCCCACAATATAACACACACACACACACACACACACACACACACACACACACACACACACGGCAACAGTTAGTTGTAACTATTGCAAATACAATTTAGTTTCAAAACGATATTCTGATCGAATTTTAACTAAAATAAATAAATGTAACTAATCATACTAATCATTTAACTAAAATAGCCGAGTAGGCCAATAATAGGCAGCATTTAAATCAAAGCCACACAGTGATTTGTTGTTGGTTCATGATTTTCTGATTTTCTCTTCCACTTGCCCCACCAAAAATGTACTTGTTCCGGAAAAGCGTAAATGTCAAGCCCAGTTTAATTATCACTATAGTTACAAAATCATCATTATTTGTTTGTTGTCAATGTTCTTTCAACTAGGATGCATCGAGTGTAGCCATTTGAGTGTCCGCACTAAAGCTTGTCAGGTCAAGGTGGGGGGGGATACAAATTCTGTGTTTTGTCTCGTAAATTGGTATTTGGTGTTCTAGATTATTGTGATATTATCACACTGAATCAAATACACAAATGGAAAAAAAGTTATCTTAAAGGTCCTGTAGACAACTTTTTTGCTTTAATGTATCAATATGAAGTAAATGTTGATTGCACAGTGCAATAGCTACAGAATAATGACACCATCTGCGTTTAGATTGGTTCCCTTAGCTTCCCTATAAGCCTCGCCTTCACTATGCCGCTCTGTAAACGTGTCAACCATTGCGTGCGCAAACAAACCAGGAGGAATAGCGCTTTTGTTTACCCGGTAGCTATCGGTAGCTATCCCGATTATAAAGCCAATCCGATGACACTACTTATATCTGCGTATGCTACGTTTCAACATTGAGTATACTACCTGAATAAAACCTCATGTTGTGACTTGCCAGGCGATCCAGTCAGGCTACCAACTCAGTTTGCTTTTCTCAACACATACTAAAGATTTGTATCTGTGTTCATGTCTCCATTATAGACTAAATGATGGAACTAATGACTATTAGGTTGTACAGACAGTGCTAGACTTGCCCGTCCCTGACCGTGCAGTTATAACACACCAGGCACCTTATTGAATCACTCATCTCCTTTAAACTTTCACAAACTTAACCTCAATATGGGGCCATTAACATTTCACAGTACGGAGTATGGAAATATGCACAGCACTATAGAAATGATTAAACCAATAGAACGGTTATAATTCTAAAGAACGGCATGGATGGGAGCAATAGTGCAGTAAGAGCCTGCGGTAACAGCCTGTATCTCTTTCCACAGAGTCTGAAAATAAGGGAGATTATGCGTTGGGTTTTACCATGCTTGGCATGCTTTTTGAAAGGCAGTTTGTGAAGGGGTCAGAGAAGGGGGTCGCAGTGAGGAACTAGCTAGGCAGCTGGAACACAGTTGACCTCCTGTCCAACCCATGAAGGAGAAAAATACCAGTAACTGCTGTGAATAATGAGACTTTTTTACTTAGGTTTTATATTACAGTACAAAAGTACTGTAATATAAAACAAGTACTGTAATAATCCTATAAAATGAAAATTTCAGAGAACCATATATATACATATAAATACATGGTAACACGTTATATAAAAGGGTACACATATTTACCATTACCTAGTTGCTTATTCGCATGCATATTAGTAGCATATTGGCTCTTTATTAGTCATTATACAGCACTTCCGTACTACACAACTTCCTTACTTACTATCAATAAGCAGTAATTAGGAGGTTATTTAGGGAAAACTCTTCGTTAATGGCCTAGTAGTTGTAGAATATGGTCATTTTTTTAATTACTAATAAAGAGCCAATATGCTACCAATATGCATGCTAATAAACAACCAGTTAATGGTGAATATGTCTACCCTAATATAAAGTATATATATACATATATGTATGTATCAAATTTGCCCTTAATACTTAATCAAAATTGATTGACACATTTGTTGAGCCCCCAAAAATTCTGTTTCCCCCACAGAAGTCAACAGAGACTAGGAGACTATAGAGAGGGGAGACTAGGGGATGGTGGAACTATTTACATTACCATACGGCTTTTCTTCAGACGTGTATTTATTGATGTGATGTGTTATTTTAGATCAATCCAGGCCATTTAAAAATAAGGTGCAAAGTGACTCTGGCAGCTGTAAAGAATAACAACATCCCTGATTTTCTCTCAATTATAGTCCCTTTGGCCCACACCTCATCCACCTACGCCTAGATAGATGTTGACATGGCTGACATTTTGATGGACGCTTTATCACTGCCACAGAATTTGCCTGTGGATATAGTGAGTGGATATGCTTTGGTTCTGTGCCGTCTAGTCACACAATGATGAGCGTAGGACTGAGCTGTGCTGAATAGTAGTGAATAGGATTGACAATAAATGAAACTCCCAGTTTCTAGTTTAATACTGTGCCATTTATTGGCTTTACTTAAATCCTACCCGCCATGCTATTATTTAAAATAATGTCAACAACTACAATAATGGAAATATAATGCAGCGACAGCATACAATGTATTATAACTAAGGTCTAATATACATTACAAAGACACTGCTAATCATAGTTCCAGGAGATCATTTAGTGTTAATGAACACCTTGAAATAGTTAACTATGAGATTAATACATTAATGATGCCATTTACCTTCAGATTGGCAAATAATTGTCAGTCAGAATAAATTATTGGCTTGAATAGTATTAAAGTCTATCTCATTTACCACACGCGTCGATATTGCTGTTAATATTGTCGACTTCAGGGGAGATAGCTTTTTTCTCTCCAAAATGTCATGAAATGAAAGTTGCTTTTATTATTTAATTCATTTTTTCATTCAATTCATTTTGTGAAGCATGGTTTGCTGTGGCATTTTCATTACGACACATAATAAGCTCCCTCCTCTCTGAAGGTTGATGTCTAGTGTCTGGTGGTATTATAGCATCACACAGCCACACAATAGTCTTGCTAGAACACACACACATCAATCCAAGTTACACACCTGAGATACAGATCAATAGCATAGAAGCGAGTGAGTGTGTGTGTGTGTGTGTGTGTGTGTGTGTCTGACTCATCTCCATTGACTGACTTTATTTTTAAAGTTGCTCAAATTGTATTTGTTGTCATTCCCTTAAGAGATACTATGTAAGTTTGCACACTAGTGGCCTCTCTGGCCAGAGTTAGCCTAGCAGCAACAAAAAATCCACAAACTACACTAACCTAACCCATGTAAACATACTGATCATAGAGTCCCCTCTTGCATACGTGGAGCCTCATGCCAGAGAAATATGGAGGACTAAAAGTGCCAAAATTAAATACATAAATACACCATTAAATAATTACTTAAATGTGTTATTAATTAATTAAAATTGGAATTAAATACTTAAATGTGTCATTAATTCATTAAAATACTGATTAATTTTATGTAAAAAAAAAAAACCCATATATAATCACTTCACTATTTAATTAATTTACATTTACATTTCATGATTTACATTTACATTTAATGATCCTGTGTTGCAGTGCTTCATGAATTGTCAAACTGTCAAACTCGCCCATCAAAGTCAGTGGGTGGGGCTAACTAATCTAGTCTGATCCATTGCTTTGTTCTGAAGTAGAGTGCCTGGTTAGAGAAAATGGAGGATCTTCATGAACTTTCTAGGGAGTTGGTGAGAGACGTTTTAGACTCAGCAGAGGATGTGGAAGCAGGACCAGAAAGTTTTGTTTAATAGAGTATCTAAACCAACGTAGAGGGGAATAGCGCCACCCAGTGTATTGGAATGTGTTCACTAGCTCTGCATCAATCCATTATCTGGAATTGATTTGCCTTGACTTGATGCGCAGGGTAACCAATCAGGCATTAGGATCTGCCTACCAACTTTGATGGGCGAGTTTGACAGTTTGACAATTCATGAAGCACTGCAACACAGGATTATGAAATGTAAATTTAAATGATGAAATGTAAATGTAAATTAATTAGTGAAATGATTATATATGTTGTTGTTTTTTTTTTTTTTACATAAAATGAATCTGTATTTTAATGAATTAATGACACATTTATGTATTTAATTCCAATATTAATTAATTAATGACACATTTAAGTAATTATTTAATGGTGTATTTATTTATTTAATTTTGGCACTTTTAGTCCTCCATAGAGAACACATGTTCTATTTTCTTCTTGGAATAATAGCCTTATTGCAATTACCCTATTTTTATGAGTCATTTGGAAAGAAAGAAAGAAAGAAAGAAAGAAAGAAAGAAAGAAAGAAAGAAAGAAAGAACTCATGTAGGGATGTTCCATCAGATGAGAGGAGGTGATCAGAGCAGAACTGCTCATGGTTGGTTGTTCAGAAGTAAGGAGGGCCTCTCCAGGATCTTCCATAACAACAAACACTCAATAAGAGGTCATGTTGTGCCCCCATAAAGCACACTGCAGTGATTTCCTTCAGCCATTTCACACAGAAGGAAGCTGGTCTGTGTCTAAATAAGAAAGGAAATGTCTGCTCAAAAAGGCTGGTAGGATTTGGTAGTGTGAAGCGACTACTTTAGGAGGCATGTGCATTTGGTTCCATATAGGCATGCATGTCTAATTGGGTTCTATCTCTAGACTGCGAAGGCAAGTTATCCATTGTTCTCCTCCTAAAGTATGTTTCTATATTTAACCAGTTGTATTATAACAATGCTCCCCTTTTCAGTTCCAAAAACAGCAGAATAATTAATTCAGTTCATTCAGTTGCTTAAATAAGACTGGTTTTAATGAAGTCCCCAGGGACAGGTCTTGTATATCCAATCCAGGGAGACAATGACACAAAAATGAATCATTAAAAGGGGGAAAAAATACTTCATATTAATGATGGCAATTCTTTTTCATCAATGAGCTGGGCTTGAACATTAATACCATATGAGGAGCTTCAGCTAACCTGATTTAAGGGGGATTTCAGTACTAGCAATTGAGTAGCACTATTGGAATATACTTCAAAGTGTAAGAGAACTCTGACTGCCAATTGGCCAAACTAGAGCAAGTTACATTCAGTCACTATCTGTACAACCAGGAGGCAGGGGCTTCTGTGAACTACAGTGCAGAACTCTGTGCTGCTGTAGTTGATGCTAAACATGGAAAGGTGCAGAGAAAAAACTGCCTGACATGGTTTCGGCTGATAGGAAAAGCATTTAAAAAGATCAATATTTCTAAAGCACATCTGTTTGTTGATATTAGACCCGGAGTGGAGTCCTTCTATAATAGTCAACACACTCCCATTTCCATTCACATTCATGTCTGCCTTCCAAAGGGTAGTCTGCCACCACCAAAAAGTCAGCAATGAAGCACATTTTATACAATACATATAATAATAATCATTTAAAAAAAAATTCACAACAGTTATCCTTTCATTTTGTTCACAATGAGAACCACTGTAATTGGAATTGCTAATCAATAAAAGGCTTACTAAAACAAAAAACAAGAGCTATTTAGAGCTGTTGCTGTTTGCTTGGAACATATTCTGTGACACACTACAGTGACAATATTGCACTCTCTTCTCTCTCTCCTTGACAGCAAGGAGGAGGCTGTGTCACCGTGTAGTGAGTGAGGCTTGTGACCGGCGTTCACCAGTTGGCATTTATTCACTTTAACGAGAAAAGGAGCAATAATGAGTCTGAGGTGAGACTTTGTCCACCACAACAATGTGATTGTTACATTCCAATGTCTTGACAGAGGATACACACCACCTGGAAAAATACTGCTGGCCACGGTACTCAAACAAACACACAGATGAAGAATTATATAAAAATCACAGTTCAAATACTGTTGTGCAGGATGCACTAAACTATGCTGAGCTAGAGATCTTTCTAGCCACCATGGGCATCTGGTTAGAGATTAAATGACTTGAGTAATCATTTTTAATAATAATTGAAAGTAATTTAAATTATTATCATTTTCTTAATTCTTAAGTTCTTTATTCATGAACTCTAGTTGGTCTGTACTTTACATGTTTATGTGTGTGTGCGTGTGCATGTGTGTGTAGTTTGGCAAAGCAATATCCGAAACATGTAACGGAAATGAATATCCCTCCCTAAGGAATCCCGCCCTGTCTTGCCACTATCTGCACATTGAAAACACCCCATCCCAGGCGTTCCCTCTGGTGAGATGACAATGCTTGGAGAGGAGGTTAAGTCAAGGCTATATCCAATTACTATTCTCCTTACTACTAATAAATCACAGAGTCTTTTTAACACACACTTGTGACACAAAAACACAGAGTATTAGTGATACAAAATCTACACTTCCATTTCACTGCTTCCAGGAGTTGGGTTGCACTTGACAATTATTAAACACGTTGTTTTTATAGTGACATTAATAACATGCAGATTTGCCGACCACGCACATCTCCCAGCTGGGGTCTGTGCCAGAATTTGCATGATTTCCATGGTCATCTTCTCCCATCACTGTATCTGATCTCCGCTGCGAAGATACATTATCCTAATTTAATTTATCTTTTCCCAGTAATCTACAGAAACTGTTCAACTGTCTAAAATGTATTAGGCTAATGAGAACAATAATGTAGTCAGAAAATAGCCTTCCACATATCCTTAATTAGAGGAAATGGATAAACTGCCGGCTCAACAAAAAAAATCTGAGGGGCCATAAAAAGGTCAGCCATCCTCCATATTTTGCAAGGGTTACCTGGTCATGGGTGAAGATGAATAGATCACACTTAAAACCAAGCACACAAAAAACCCTAAAATAAAAGTACATGCATCTTGCAGTAAGAATACAATTGCTCCACTCCAGAACTTCAGGCCGAATCTTTTGCCATCTCAATATTTTTCTTTGCTCTCTTAAACACAAACAGCACCCAAGTGACTACATTTCACATACAGGAGCCTTGCTTCCTCACACGCTGACCTTGTCAGCTCTATAGTTTCCCAGAATCCCCTGAGACTTGTCATCTAACAGAATAACACCTCACTCTCTGTGGCTACACAGTGTAGCCCTCTTACCCTCTTCCAGCTGTCATTTATAAGGATTTTCTTCTTTACAAAGGGAAAGAAAAACATTTTTTTCGCAATTCCATTTATCCTAAAAAAACAGCACACTTTGGATGGTTATTCAACCCACCTTAATGCAACAAATACAAAAATAAATAGGTATCAAGGAAAGAAAAAAAACTTCTACACAAAAATACTCTACTCTGCATTTCTCAAATCACAATCGATACAAACAAAGCAAATGTATTCTAAAACAGTAATAGAAAACATGATATTTAGCTGTGTCAATGTAATCAATATCATGACGTTCGGTGTCTGACTTGTATGCTTACTGCCTAGCACAAAAGCTTGAGACACAAAAGCTTCTCATCAGGGACTGCACTGCCTGCCCAGGGACTGCTGATAAAATGTAGCCAACTCTGGGACTGTCTATTGTTCCTGGTAAAAAAAACAAATAAAATAAATAAAATCAGATAGGCCACCTCAGCAAGGGGAATGTTCCCAGCTGATGCCCTGTAGCAGGGATCATAAAGTGACTAACAACTAACATACATTGTTTTGAAAGTACGACATAACAAGGCATGTGCCACTAGCATACAATAACTGCAATTCAACTTCATGTTCGACATAGTCACTCACTTTTCACATGCATTGACAGAAGATGCACACCTGATTGAAAGCGATGTATAGAGCAACATGACACGATCTTTTTCTAAATACCTTGGAGCGAGACACACTTTTTTGGCACATTTAAATGTTGCTGAGCATCATATTTTATGCAAATATGGGTGAAAAAATACAAAATAAAATTAAAACTGCAAGCAGTCTCGAAAGGTATTCACAGCCCACACAAACCAGCGACCCCAGCGACCGCCATTTTCCAGCGATTGGCGGGGACACGTCATTCGTGGGCGATGAGATAAGTCTCCCCAAGTGATTAGGAGCGAATCCGAGTAATGGTTTGAGAGTAAATCCGCTTATGTGTGATTTTGAGCATTAGTGCTTAGCTTAGCATTTATTAAAATGGACACCGTGATGTCATTTTCTAAGCTATTGACACCAAGTTTGGTACACTTCTTAAGTGGGGTGGCCTCGATTGCACAGACATTTTGAGGGGTTGTTGCTCTAACCTGAACCCCCCCCCCCCATTTTAGGTGTCACCCATCAGCATGTACCTGGAAGGTGTAAATATTTTATATGTTATGAATGATATGAAAATAACAGAGCTGACGCAAGTTATAAGCACCACATAGCTTCGTATTGACTAACAATATCTAATCTAGTAAGATTGAACAGTCAAAACCATCAGATCCCTGTATCTCTACAGAACACACACTTAAAGCTGTAGACAACTTTTCAACTTTTCCCACCCTAGCGTTTCAAAGTGATATTATTTGTGCGCAGCTGTCGCAAAGACAAACCAGATCGCTTTCCGTTTCCTCAGAGCTCAGCAACCACAAACAACACAAGACGCACATTTGTTTGGAAATCTCCGTGAAAGAAATTATCAACACTTTGGAAGAATTATATATAGATATATAGAATGAAGCATGTTCACTGAGAAGTGAAATTGGCATAATTTTATTTGGGAACAGGCAAAAGCTATTGCAATGATGTGCATTGCACAGTAATACCATACTTTGAGTATTGCTTCGCGTCTGGGCCCCCGGTTGCACCGTCGATAGTTACGCCAGTGGATCTGGGCCGCCCAACTCCATGTCCTGTGGAGGCATGCCTGACAAAAAGTAAATAAAAGATTGGATGATATGGCGATTTAATTTGGTCTTACTTGAACAATTACGTGTCTACTCATATTTATGCAGCCACAACAGCAAAATATATCCTATATTTTTAGCTTAGCCTAAGAGGGCAAATGGGCTGCTGGTAACTTCAGCCCGGCCTTGTGCAGGTCCTTGCCTTGCCTCCATGTGCCAACCTAGTTTCAAGGCCCTGGCTCATTCTCAAGTGGACATGATTGATGGAATAATGTTCGCTAAAGTAAATAATTGGATTGACATTTTAAATTATTTTTAAAATAAACAGATCAGACACGTCCATAGAGCATGTGTACCAAATTCAGTGTCATTTGGAACAGTGGTTATTTAGAAGAATTTTGAAGTTGACTTTCACTTAACATTAAAAAAAGTCCAGGCGGAACTTATGAGTCCAAGAAGCAAAAATGTCCAGCATGTCAAATAAGACATACCAATACCACGAGTTATAGCGCCCCAAGCGACTCGGAGGTACCAAACATTTTGGAGACCTGCTTACCGGGAATTCATATGTTGTCGACAAATTTAAAACGTTTTAGCGATCAGGGCTTAGCTTAGCAGGGGGCTAACATTTCAGAATAATAATAAGAATCTCTAGAAAAATAATAGGTATTCAGTTTCACCTAATACAACTTTTCAATGGCTGAACTGTAAGGAAGATCAAATACAAGGGACAGTGAATTATAAAAGGAGAAGAGAAACAGGAAAAAAAACTCTTGATTCATTCTGAATGCACTAAGAGGTTTGCTGAATTGAACAGCATATGCACAGTGATCCCATCCAAATAAAATACATTGAGTATCTAAAACTCTAAAACAAAAAATAAACCATCAGCCAATATCAAGGCAAGATAACGATTGATTCATTATGCACAGTCTGTCATGAGATTTGAATAAGCAAAAGAGAGCAATAAAGAAGAGTGTTCGTATTTTAGGCAAAGACCATAATCCCCTCATTTGAATTTACTCACTAACATAACATTTAGTTTTATGTACAAAACGGTTAGCCAGTGTTAATCCCTACAACAACCTGTTCCATGGAATCAGATAATGAAGCAAGTGAAACTGAGTGGAGGCTTTGGCTGGTTAAAGGTAAAGCTATATCACTGTCTATTGAGGGTCAATTTTCAGTTAAATTCAGTTCAGTTGAATTTCCATCCACATACTTCGATGGCTATTTGTTTTTGTAAGATTGTCATCTAAATGTGGCATCAGATGATATGTTTAAAAATCAGAGAGCATGGCTGGGGACAGAGGAGTAATCGCTCTGTATTATCAGGCTTCATTGCACTTCTGGGGGACAGGTTCAAAGGTCAGGCCATGCACACTGCAGTGGGCTTTTGATCTGCTCATGTGGTCTTCAAAACATGACATAAGCTCCTGCTTTATGCACAGTACCACCACACAAGGCTGCCTGTGGCCGTAGTTCACGTGTGTGTGTGTGTGTGTGTGTGTGTGTGTGTGTGTGTGTGTGTGTGTGTGTGTGTGTGTGTGTGTGTGTGTGTACCCATACACGTAACATGTAGCATAAATATTGTATGATTGTATGTATTGTATTGTATTTAGATACGTTTTATGTCACAAATATAGAAGACGTTATTCGGATACGTTTTCATACATAAGTGACAAACTAACATTTTAAATAAACATTACAGGTGCCTATGAGATTAAAACAAAATATATTGCATGTTTTAGTTACATAACAAATGCAAATGTATTAAAAGACTGTAAATCAAATTGTGCAAATGGCAGGATTAAATAACGATTAAAAATGTGTTTGTACTATCTTGATTACAAAGTTGATTTGTAAATTGCTTGTACACTACATGGTCAATTGCTTTGTTATTGTATATTGGTCTTGATTTTCTCAAAATGATATATAGCGCCAATGATCCTCACAAAAGTAACTTTTGAAAACATTCTTTATTTACCTTTCCAATTATTTTGTTGATTAATTATGACTTCTAGTTAACTGTGTTAGAAGTTTTGAATAACAAATAATTAAATTACAATTCCTAAACAAACATTGATATTAAAATGACTAGGCCAGTGCAGTACTGTAATGTGAAACAAAATGATACAAAAGCAAGTCAGTTCATCTGCTCACTTGCTTTTGTATTGACCGGTGATTGATTTTCACATTGAAAATGCAATGCATTTTAACAGTTTCAAAGAACTTGAAATAGATCAAATGGTAATTTGAAACCTAGTGTTGCAAATTCTAATGAATTTCTTATGAGGGAGAAGGACCACTGCATCATGTGTGACGTTTTATTTAAGGTAGACCACCCGAGTAAACGCTAACGTAAACCACGTTGTTTTGCCTTTACACACACTACACACAATCCGTTATACTTGCACTAATATTAGTGTGAGGATAATATTAATTTGACCATCCTCATATCATTATTATCATAATGTGTACAGCTTATTTTGCATTTTACGTACTTTTTAAAATGTTTATTGTGTTACTTGCCAACTGTGCTACTCTGCGTGCCTCTGCATATTTTCCCTTAGGGTCAAGTAAAGTGCTTTGATTGATCTCGCTGTCTCTGAAATTATATGAAATAATCTGTTTCTCTCATGGATACTTGACCACTAAATGCAGATAATCATGGCATAGAATCCACCTTCAATTGTAATTTATGAAATAATTCAGAAACCCTTAACTGGCCATGTGGTTACTGGGTTAACGTATTTATTTTCTAGATGCAACGGGATGTTTTCCACACAATTACATCATGATGAACTGAAAAAATCAAACATTAAAAAAACTATGACAGTAACTAAAACTATACAATTCAAAACATTGATACATTGATCATACAAAAAAAAGTGTGTTCATAGAAAACTAATTCTTATTAGTGGCAATCAAAAGGTAAATCAAACGTTTCTTTGTTAATACAGTTTTCAAGAGCACACATCCCAACTTATCAATCCTACCAGCAGCTAACTTCCAAAAAACAAAACAAACAATGGTTGGTTAGTATGGACACACTAATTCAGCATTCATATTTTATGCTGTGTTTAACACATTGTGAACTAAATGGCCATCAGTGTCATCAGAAATTAGATATGGAGCATTTTATTTGATTTGGTGGAGGAGACATTCGATGTGGTTGAAAACCGAGAAAATGTTATACAAGATCATTTTTTTGCAGTTGTCCTCTCTTTCCCTTTTGATGTCATCTATTGATCTATCCTACCAGCAGCCAACTTCCAAAACAAAACAGATATTGGCGCAAAATGGCTCGAACTCACACAGTATGGACACACTAACCCATCATTTGTAACGCAGTGGGCTTCTATGATGAAAAGTAGAAAATAGAATAGAAAGGGTCATTTTAAATAATAGGGATGACGGGTGCACGGGGTAAAATAGGTCATGGATGAATACATTGTGAATGTTACAGAAATGTTTTGGCTCTCCCTTTTTTTGCTCCATTCAAAACATTGTAAACTAAAGAGCAGAAACACTCTGGGAAGTAAACACTCTGTGAACACTTGGAGGAGACATTTGTTTTGGTTGGACAACAAGACTGTACTTCCTGTGTGGATTCATGGTGTTGATCGAACATTTATGTTAGTCTGTTAGCATTCCTAGAGAGCCTCTAGATACAGCATTACAGCTTGGTTTGGTAAGTGCAACTAAAGTCCTAATTTGTCCGATTGATGTAGACTGCATGGAAGATTATAGGGGAAAGACAGCATGCATCTTTGCAGTAGGGACAGGCTACCCTAAGGCAAGCCAATAGTTAGACTTGTAGTTCTCGAGACCGGTCTCAGTCTCGAGACCACTTTTTCGTTGTCTTGGTCTTGTCATGGCCCTCGACAGTCCTTTGGTCTCGGTCTTGTCTCGGTCTCGGGCCTCTCGGTCTCGCAATGTCTCGGACTGGCCGAGCGGTCTCGAAGGGATTTGTAACCTATAATATCCAGGCAGGCACAGTTTTTTTTAATGCCATTTCAGTGATGCTGATATTATACAGTGTAATTTGGCTACTATAATGGGAAATAATGCAATTTCAAGTTGATAATTGTGTATCTTTAATATTTAGAATTAACGTTTCATCTACAAATTAAGTACAATTTAAATCAGTAACATATCTCCAATTCATTAGACTTTTTTTGAGGTGCAGGGTGGTGTTGGAGGCTTGTTATTTTGTGAGATGACTTTAGGACTATAGTCATGTCAGTCCTTAACAGCACTCAAGAGTCAATCCTCAAATAGTGTAGAAATAGCGGTCATGCAATTGCTACACATATTTGATTTTTAGCCAATTGATGAAAACATTTATAGTGAGTTCACACACAAGTAGGGATGTCCTATATTATTGGCCCACCGATATTATCGGCCAATATTGGCATACAAAAATCAATATCGGAAAATATCGGTATCGGTTTTTAAAAAAGCTCAAAATGACTAAAGTGGCCTATGGCATGTTATACCTTGTTGGAAAGCTCTAATTGTCCTGAGTCGAATGCAAGTGACCATTTTCTGTTAGTACAAAGACAGTGTGAAATAAATAAACACTTTGTTTGAAATAATTTCAGACATCTGTTATGTTTCAAGTGAGGACGTGGTTTGATGACATCATCAAACGCGCCGCGCCGTCTCAATAACAAGCCTGGCATGTGCGGCCGTGTAGTGCGACGCTAGTTGTAGCGTAACTCTGTAACTCTAAATATTGTATGATGTTACCTGAAATTAGTTTTGGTGTAAAACACGGCTGCATATATCGGTATCGGTATCGGTTGATATCGGTATCGGAAATTAAGAGTTGAACAATATCGGTTATCGGTTAAAAAGCCAATATCGGACATCCCTACACACAAGACATGCACTGTCTCTGTATTATTGTGCCTGTAGTTGAAATAATACAATCTCATTTATACTAAGCAGCTGAACCCAGTATGGTGCTTAGGTTCTACAACTCATGCAAAATGGCAAAAAAATAGTTTTTTTTGGTCTCGGTCTCGGTCTCGAGCTGAACTAGTCTTGGTCTTGACTTGGTCTGTCTTGGCCTTGGTCTTGATACTCTCTGGTCTTGGTAGTGTCTTGGTCTCGGTTTAGGCGGTCTTGACTACAAGTCTACCAATAGTTACTGACATGTTCTACACACCGAGTATCAGCTACTGCCCTCTGGGAGGTTCAGAGTCCCTTGTTGCAGATGAAATAGATTTAAAAGTTAATTTATCCCTGTGTCAATAAAACTTTTAAATAGCAGCAGATAAGAAAAGGATGTGGCCAGGATGGAGGATCTTTGTTTTTATTAAAGGGATTTGTGCAGATCTTTGTGTTTATTAAAAGGGATTTGTGCAGCTCTTTGCTTTTATTGGTGTGTGTATTTTTTTATTATTGTATTTAGTATTGTATCGTATTATTTTATTTTTCTGTTTATATGTGTTTTTATTTTTGATTGTTTATAGGTGCTTTTAGGAACCTTGCTGTATGTATTTATTGACTAACATCTTGGTCGGTTTTCTGTATGTTTTTCTTTTGTGGCATGGGTGAAAGCCCAAGCCAAATGTTATATGTTAATATAGTTCATCTTAAATCTTGAAGAACCCGAGTTGACCATTAACCTTTCTTTCCCAAAGCGACTTAAAAGTAGAATGTACGTCCAAAAGCTCATGGTAGCAAACAAAGGAAATAAGCAGAGTTCGATACATTATGTCAATGTGAAAATCCAAAAATAATACTGTGGGAGAGTAGCAGCTCTTATGCAAGGCTGAAATTCCAGCCTCAAATTGGTATTTTTGTGCTAAAGTGAGGAGCGGAAGCACCATGACATAACAGGGTCAATACGTGTTGCTCACATATGCTGGTTTTAGGATCAATAAGGTGTTTCTGTCTCCGGTATACAAAGCATTGGACTATGGGGTCAGAACAGTCTCATTAATAATGAATGCACAGAGAAGGATTCACAAATGTATTTTGTGATTTATATATAAATTCCTCTCTTCTCACAAATACATTTCAATGCACACACAAATGGATTTCGGCATGTATAAATGTAAAATAAATCCATAAACAAAAATAAGTTTCACAAACACATTTCTGATCCACACACAAATGTGTCTTGTTTTAAAAAAATGTAATATAAATCCATAAATATATGAATTAAAAAAATTATTTGCAATTTTCATCAAAAATGTATTTGAATGTTGTTACATTTATATACAAACTGTTAAACTTGAATTTACAAGACGCTTTTCCTTTGTGAACTTGTTTGCATTTGTGTGTGAACTGGTCTGTATTTATTTGTGGATTTTTGAGACTCCCCTGACACGGCTGGATTCACAAATGCATTTTTTTCACCAAGGAACTCTCTGTAGCCAATCAGATGCCTCCTTAGTTTTCAGCCAATCACATGACTACAATCCACGAGGGGTACCTCAGCATGGCCAGCGCACAGCATTTTCTCTGCGCATTTTGCGTTACTTTTCG